>WNGS01167097.1:40133-53090 GCA_020271785.1 Procambarus virginalis | reverse complement strand
GACTTCTTAATGTGTAGTGCCTCGCAGATATCAAGCCGCCTGTTATCGCTGTATTTATCGATGATTTCTGTGTTGATTGTTAAGACTTCTCTTGTGATGGTCTGGTTGTGGGGAAGAGATTATATGTTCCTTAATGGAGCCCTGTTGCTTATGCATCGATAACCGCCTAGAAAGAGATGTTGTTGTCTTGCCTATATACTGAGTTCTTTGAGGCTTACAGTCCCCAAGTGGGCATTTGAAGGCATAGACGACATTGGTCTCTTTTAAAGCGTTCTGCTCTGTGTCTGGAGAGTTTCTCAGGAGTAGGCTGGCCGTTTTCTTGGTTTTATAGTAAATCGTCAGTTGTATCTTCTGATTTTTGTCTGTAGGGATAACGTTTCTATTAACAATATCTTTCAGGACCCTTTCCTCCGTTTTATGAGCTGTGGAAAAGAAGTTCCTGTAAAATAGTCTAATAGGGGGGTATAGGTGTTGTATTAGTTGTCTCTTCAGAGGTTGCATGGCGTTTCACCTTCCTCTTATGATGTCTTCGACGAAACCATTGGAGAAGCCGTTGTTGACTAGGACCTGCCTTACCCTACAGAGTTCTTCATCGACTTGCTTCCATCCTGAGCTGTGGCTGAGAGCACGGTCGACATAAGCGTTAACAACACTCCTCTTGTACCTGTCTGGGCAGTCACTGTTGGCATTGAGGCACAATCCTATGTTTGTTTCCTTAGTGTAGACTGCAGTGTGGAAACCTCCGTTCCTTTCCGTGACTGTTACGTCGAGAAAGGGCAGCTTCCCATCCTTCTCCATCTCGTAAGTGAAACTCAACTCAGAATTCTGCTCGAATGTCTCCTCCAGCTGCTGCAGATGTCTGGCATCAGGTACCTGTGTAAAAATGTCGTCAACATACCTGCAGTATATGGCCGGTTTCAAGCCCATGTACACTAAGACTCTCTGCTCGATGGTCCCCATGTAGAAGTTCGCAAACAGGACGCCTAGGGAGAACCCATGGTGACCCCATCTACTTGCTTATACATGTGCCCATCCGGGCTCAAGAAGGGTGCCTCTTTAGTGCAGGCTTGGAGTAGTTTCCTCAGTATGCTCTCTGGCATGTCAAGGGGAGTACAAGACGGGCTACGATACACTCTGTCCGCTATCATCCCGATTGTTCCATCCACAGGTACGTTGGGTTGGTAAACAGTGACTCTATATGCAACGAGGCAATTACACCCTTCTTGAGCCCGGATGGGCACATGTATAAGCAAGTAGATGAGGTCGCCATGGGTTCTGCCCTAGGTGTCCTGTTTGCGAACTTCTACATGGGTAGAAAGGGAGACACCATCTCCCACAGTATTAGAACTCGCAGAAATTAATTTAAACTTAATTTCAAAATAAATATATTGAAGCAAATGGATAAAAGTTTCCTAATTTGATATTTTACTAGCCAACAAATGGGAGAACTAATACATATATTTGACATCATTAACACGCTAACTACCAGAACTCGTCCACAAGCGATAAATGACCTCAAGACTCTTAATAAAAACGCAAAACGTGACTAATTTTTAGAGAAAAAATCCTAAAAAATGAAATTTCCAAATTAAAAAAATTACTGTGATCATAGAGGATTTCTGCAGTAGGTCATCATACCTCGGTCTACATGCTAACAGCAACAGTCTACCCGGCCCCAGGTACACAGTCTACCTGGCCCCAGGTACACAGTCTACCTGGCCCCAGGTACACAGACTACCCGGCCCCAGGTACACAGTCTACCTGGCCCCAGGTACACAGTCTACCTGGCCCCAGGTACACAGTCTACCTGGTCCCAGGTACACAGTCAACCTGGCCCCAGGTACACAGTCTACCTGGCCCAGGTACACAGTCTACCGGGTCCAGGTACACAGTCTACCTGGCCCCAGGTACACAGTCTACCTGGTCCAGGTACACAGTCTACCTGGCCCCAGGTACACAGTCAACCTGGCCCCAGGTACACAGTCTACCTGGGCCCAGGTACACAGTCTACCTGGTCCAGGTACACAGTCTACCTGGCCCCAGGTACACAGTCTACCTGGTCCAGGCACACAGTCTACCTGGCCCCAGGTACACAGTCTACCTGGCCCCAGGTACACAGTCTACCTGGCCCCAGGTACACAGTCTACCTGGCCTAGTTAAACAGTCTACCTGGCCCCAGGTACACAGTGGAAACAAGGGGACACAGGTGGAAACTGAGTACCCACATGAGCCACAGAGACGTTAGAAGGAACTTTTTCAGTGTCAGAGTAGTTAACAGATGGAATGCATTAGGCAGTGATGTGGTGGAGGCTGACTCCATACACAGTTTCAAGGGTAGATATGATAGAGCCCAGTAGGCTCGAGAATCTGTACACCAGTTGATTGACAGTTGAGAGGCGGGACCAAAGAGCCAAAGCTCAACCCCCGCAAGCACAAATAGGTGAGTACAAATAGGTGAGTACAGTCTACCTGGCCCCAGGTACACAGTCTACCTGGCCCCAGGTACACAGTCTACATGGCCCCAGGTACACAGTCTACCTGGTCCATCTTGCTCAGTGATCCAATATTCCATTTTAATACAAGGCCGCCTGCCTCACCCGGCATTATTGACCATATTGAGGTAAGCGCTTGCCCCGAGCCACCGTGGCCATCTGTGGCCGTCTGTAGCCGTCTGTGGCCGTCTGTAGCCGTCTGTGGCCGTATGTGGCCATCTGTGGCCATCTGTAGCTGTCTGTGGCCGTCTGTGACCATCTGTGGCCATCTGTGGCCAACTGTAGCTGTCTGTGGCCGTCTGTGGCCATCTGTAGCCGTCTGTAGCCGTCTGTGGCCATCTGTGGCCATCTGTAACCATCTGTGGCCATCTGTGGCCATCTGTAGCTGTCTGTGGCCATCTGTGGCCATCTGTAGCCGTCTGTGGCCATCTGTAGCTGTCTGTGGCCATCTGTAGCCGTCTGTGGCCATCTGTGACCATCTGTGGCCATCTGTGGCCGTCTGTAGCCGTCTGTGGCCATCGGTGGCCATCTGTGACAATCTGTGGCCATCTGTAGCTGTCTGTTGCCATCTGTGGCCATCTGTAGCCGTCTGTGGCAATCTGTAGCTGTCTGTGGCCATCTGTGGCCGTCTGTAGTCGTCTGTGGCCATCTGTGACCATCTGTGGCCATCTGTGGCTATCTGTAGCTGTCTGTGGCCATCTGTGGCCATCTGTAGCCGTCTGTGGACATCTGTAGCTGTCTGTGGCCATCTGTGGCCGTCTGTAGCCGTCTGTGGCCATCTGTGGCCATCTGTGACCATCTGTGGCCATCTGTGGCCATCTGTAGCTGTCTGTGGCCATCTGTGGCCGTCTGTAGCCGTCTGTGACCATCTGTGGCCATCTGTAGCCGTCTGTGGCCATCTGTGACCATCTGTGGCCATCTGTGGCCGTCTGTAGCCGTCTGTGGCCATCTGTGGCCATCTGTGACCATATGTGGCCATCTGTAGCTGTCTGTGGCCATCTGTGGCCATCTGTAGCCGTCTGTTGCCATCTGTAGCTGTCTGTGGCCATCTGTGGCCGTCTGTGGCCATCTGTGGCCATCTGTGGCCATCTGTAGCTGTCTGTGGCCATCTGTGGCCATCTGTAGCCGTCTGTGGCCATCTGTAGCTGTCTGTGGCCATCTGTGGCCGTCTGTGGCCATCTGTGGCCATCTGTGGCCATCTGTGACCATCTGTGGCCATCTGTGGCCATTTGTAGCTGTCTGTGGCCATCTGTGGCCATCTGTAGCCGTCTGTGGCCATCTGTAGCTGTCTGTGGCCATCTGTGGCCGTCTGTAGCCGTCTGTGGCCATCTGTGGCCATCTGTAACCATCTGTGACCATCTGTGGCCATCTGTAGCTGTCTGTGGCCATCTGTGGCCATCTGTAGCCGTCTGTGGCCATTTGTAGCTGTCTGTGGCCATCTGTGGCCGTCTGAAGCCATCTGTGGCCATCTGTGGCCATCTGTGACCATCTGTGGCCATCTGTGGCCATCTGTAGCTGTCTGTGGCCATCTGTGGCCATCTGTAGCCGTCTGTGGCCATCTATACCCATCTGTGACCATCTGTGGCCATCTGTGGCCATCTGTAGCCGTCTGTGGCCATCTATAAACATCTGTGACCATCTGTGGCCATCTGTGGCCATCTGTGATTATCTGTGGCCATCTGTGGCCATCTGTAGCTGTCTGTGGCCATCTGTGGCCATCTGTAGCCATCTGTAGCTGTCTGTGGCCATCTGTGGCCGTCTGTAGCCGTCTGTGGCCATCTGTGGCCATCTGTGGCCATCTGTGACCATCTGTGGCCATCTGTGGCCATCTGTAGCTGTCTGCGGCCATCTGTGGCCATCTGTAGCCGTCTGTGGCCATCTGTAGCTGTCTGTGGCCATCTGTGGCCGTCTGTAACCGTCTGTGGCCATCTGTGGCCATCTGTGGCCATCTGTGACCATTTGTGGCCATCTGTGGCCATCTGTAGCTGTCTGTGGCCATCTGTGGCCATCTGTAGCCGTCTGTGGCCATCTGTGGCCATCTGTGACCATCTGTGGCCGTCTGTGGCCATCTGTGACCATCTGTGACCATCTGTGGCCATCTGTAGCTGTCTGTGGCCATCTGTGGCCATCTGTAGCCGTCTGTGACCAGCTGTGGCCATCTGTGGACATCTGTGGCCATCTGTAGCCGTCTGTGACCATCTGTGGCCATCTGTGGCCATCTGTGGCCATCTGTGGCATTTGTGGCCATCTGTGGCATTTGTGGTCATCTGTGGTAGGCCATACCCCAGCCTCCACCATAAAACAGACCATAGACCACCATATAAACAGACCATAGACCACCATATAAACAGACCATAGACCACCATATAAACAGACCATAGACCACCATATAAACAGACCATAGACCACCATATAAACAGACCATAGACCACCATATAAACAGACCATAGACCACCATATAAACAGACCATAGACCACCATATAAACAGACCATAGACCATATAAACAGACCATAGACCACCATATAAACAGACCATAGACCACCATATAAACAGACCATAGACCACCATATAAACAGACCATAGACCACCATATAAACAGACCATAGACCACCATATAAACAGACCATAGACCACCATATAAACAGACCATAGACCACCATATAAACAGACCATAGACCACCATATAAACAAACCATAGACCACCATATAAACAGACCATAGACCACCATATAAACAGACCATAGACCACCATATAAACAGACCATAGACCACCATGTAAAGAGACCATAGACCACCATATAAACAGACCATAGACCACCATATAAACAGACCATAGACCACCATATAAACAGAGCATAGACCACCATATAAACAAACCATAGACCACCATATAAACAGACCATAGACCACCATATAAACAGACCATAGACCACCATATAAACAGACCATAGACCACCATATAAACAGACCATAGACCACCATATAAACAGACCATAGACCATATAAAGAGACCATAGACCACCTTGTAATGAAAGGATGATGCTTGCTGTATGCATTAATCTCAGTTCGTGTGTATTAGCATGTTATTGCGTCATCAAAGACGCCTCTAGGGCGGGCATAATAAGGATGCAAATGGCGTGTGCTTGAGGGAGAGAGAGTGTCAAGAGGCCCTGGGTGAGGGGAGTGGGCAACACTCCACCAGCAGGCCAAGTGTTCACTAATGAACCGTTCCAATGAAAGAACAGTTTGGCTTACACTTGAGAGATCCAATATGTGTGTGTTTGTGATGGAGTGTGGCTCTGTGTTCGCCTCTATGGGCTTTATGTGCTTGAATCTTAGCTCCTGGGCCCCGGTCTGTTTCTGTATAGGAGCACTTCCCTTGTGGCTTCTGTGAGTAGGTTCACAGATTCCTTTTCTGAAGTTGATGGTAAGACTTACCCGCTAGTTCTCCCTGGAACACCACCTGACTGTCGGTTAACAGCCAGGTGCCCAATTGCTCCTGGGCAAACAGTGATGAACCCCCTACCCCCCTCGCCCCATCTGCCCCCCCTCTGGGAGAATATGTCACTAAGAGTGAGAATTTTTTATTTATTGTCTTATTATTTACACATTTGCGTACAGCTGCAGTTATGCAGCTGTCCTAGACTGTGTGAAGGGGGAGTACAGCTGCCCTAGACTGTGTGAAGGGGGAGTACAGCTGCCCTAGACTATATGAAGGGAAGTACAGCTGCCCTAGACTATATGAAGGGAAGTATAGCTGCCCTAGACTGTGTGAAGGGGAGTACAGCTGCCCTAGACTATATGAAGGGCAGTACAGCTGCCCTAGACTATATGAAGGGCAGTACAGCTGCCCTAGACTATATGAAGGGAAGTACAGCTGCCCTAAACTATATGAAGGGAAGTACAGCTGCCCTAGACTATATGAAGGGAAGTACAGCTGCCCTAGACTATATGAAGGGGGAGTACAGCTGCCCTAGACTATATGAAGGGAAGGACAGCTGCCCTAGACTATATGAAGGGGAGTACAGCTGCCCTAGACTATATGAAGGGCAGTACAGCTGCCCTAGACTATATGAAGGGAAGTACAGCTGCCCTAGACTATATGAAGGGGAGTACAGCTGCCCTAGACTATATGAAGGGGAGTACAGCTGCCCTAGACTATATGAAGGGGAGTACAGCTGCCCTAGACTATATGAAGGGCAGTACAGCTGCCCTAGACTATATGAAGGGGGAGTACAGCTGCCCTAGACTATATGAAGGGGGAGTACAGCTGCCCTAGACTATATGAAGGGCAGTACAGCTGCCCTAGACTATATGAAGGGGAGTATAGCTGCCCTAGACTATATGAAGGGAAGGACAGCTGCCCTAGACTATATGAAGGGAAGGACAGCTGCCCTAGACTATATGAAGGGCAGTACAGCTGCCCTAGACTATATGAAGGGCAGTACAGCTGCCCTAGACTATATGAAGGGAAGTACAGCTGCCCTAGACTATATGAAGGGAAGGACAGCTGCCCTAGACTATATGAAGGGAAGGACAGCTGCCCTAGACTATATGAAGGGCAGTACAGCTGCCCTAGACTATATGAAGGGAAGTACAGCTGCCCTAGACTATATGAAGGGAAGGACAGCTGCCCTAGACTATATGAAGGGAAGGACAGCTGCCCTAGACTATATGAAGGGGAGTACAGCTGCCCTAGACTATATGAAGGGCAGTACAGCTGCCCTAGACTATATGAAGGGAAGGACAGCTGCCCTAGACTATATGAAGGGAAGGACAGCTGCCCTAGACTATATGAAGGGCAGTACAGCTGCCCTAGACTATATGAAGGGGGAGTACAGCTGCCCTACACTATATGAAGGGCAGTACAGCTGCCCTAGACTATATGAAGGGGAGTACAGCTGCCCTAGACTATATGAATGGCAGTACAGCTGCCCTAGACTATATGAAGGGGAGTACAGCTGCCCTAGACTATATGAAGGGCAGTACAGCTGCCCTAGACTATATGAAGGGGAGTACAGCTGCCCTAGACTATATGAAGGGCAGTACAGCTGCCCTAGACTATATGAATGGCAGTACAGCTGCCCTAGACTATATGAAGGGGCAGTACAGCTGCCCTAGACTATATGAAGGGCAGTACAGCTGCCCTAGACTATATGAAGGGGAGTACAGCTGCCCTAGACTATATGAAGGGAAGTACAGCTGCCCTAGACTATATGAAGGGGAGTACAGCTGCCCTAGACTATATGAAGGGCAGTACAGCTGCCCTAGACTATATGAAGGGGGAGTACAGCTGCCTACACTATATGAATGGCAGTACAGCTGCCCTAGACTATATGAAGGGGGAGTACAGCTGCCCTAGACTATATGAAGGGCAGTACAGCTGCTCTAGACTATATGAAGGGGAGTACAGCTGCCCTACACTATATGAAGGGAAGTACAGAGTGTGTCAAAATGCTAGCTACGTGATACTAAAAGTTCCCATAGTCATACACAGGCACGTGACTGTATGAGTAAATGACAAGAGTAATTTCACACTCTACGGTAACCACACGCCTGATTTCATTTAAGATTCATTTCAGATTTTGGGGGGCAGACAGTTCTCTTTTACGGTGTACTAGGAGTGAGCAGGTACTGGAAATGTCCCGTGTTTGTCTGTCTGTCTCTCTGTCTCTTTTGTGTCATCAGGTGAATATTTACTGGGTGTATTCAGGTAAATATTTACTGGGGGTATTCAGGTGAATATTTACTGGGTATTCCTTCATTTTTGGAGTGTACTATTTTTATCTAGTATCTAATTTATATAATTTATAATTTATAAAGTATCTAATTTATAATATCATGAGCTTACATTATTATTATGTGGTTCACTACTTTTGTTATAAATGAAGATTCGGTAATATTTATTCTAGTAAATGATTTACACACTCCAGTAACTGATTTACATATTCCAGTAACTGATTTATATTCCAGTAACTGATTTATATATTCCAGTAACTGATTTATATATTCCAGTAACTGATTTATATATTCCAGTAACTGATTTACACATTCCAGTAACTGATTTATATATTCCAGTAACTGATTTATATATTCCAGTAACTGATTTACATATTCCAGTAACTGATTTACACATTCCAGTAACTGATTTACACATTCCAGTAACTGATTTACACATTCCAGTAACTGATTTACACATTCCAGTAACTGATTTACACATTCCAGTAAATGATTTACACATTCCAGTAACTGATTTACACATTCCAGTAACTGATTTACACATTCCAGTAATTGATTTACACATTCCAGTAACTGATTTACACATTCCAGTAACTGATTTACACATTCCAGTAACTGATTTACGCATTCCAGTAACTGATTTACACATTCCAGTAACTGATTTACACATTCCAGTAATTGATTTACACATTCTAGTAAATGATTTACACATTCTAGTAAATGATTTACACATTCCAGTTAATGATTTACACATTCCAGTTAATGATTTACACATTCCAGTTAATGATTTACACATTCCAGTTAATGATTTACACATTCCAGTTAATGATTTACACATTATAGTAAATGATTTACACATTCCAGTTAATGATTTACACATTCCAATAACTGATTTACACATTCTAGTAAATGATTTACACATTCAAGTAACTGATTTGAATTTTGCCTTAATTAGTCCAGTCAATTGATTGGACTCTTGACCTGTTCTTATGTTATATCTGTGTTGTTCTGTTCTCTGGCCAACTCTTGACCTGTTCTTATGTTATATCTGTGTTGTTCTGTTCTCTGGCCAAGATCTTCGCCTGTTAGGCCAACATTGGAGCTTGTCCAACTGTTACATGGATTGTTATATATAGGACGGACCGAAACGTCATCGTCCCTTCACTTTCTAGTGTGTGGTCTGGTCAACATTCTTCAGCCCCGTTATTGTGACTCATCGCAGCCCTCAGATAGACGAAAAATGAGTTTGTTTAACACTTTGATGATGAGATGAGTGCATGAGGAGATGAGTGCATGAGGAGATGAGTGCATGAGGAGATGAGTGTATGAGGACATGAGTGTATGAGGAGATGAGTGCATGATGAGATGAGTGCATGAGGAGATGAGTGCATGAGGAGATGAGTGCATGAGGACATGAGTGTATGAGGAGATGAGTGCATGAGGAGATGAGTGTATGAGGAGATGAGTGCATGAGGAGATGAGTGTATGAGGACATGAGTGTATGAGGAGATGAGTGCATGAGGAGATGAGTGTATGAGGAGATGAGTGCATGAGGAGATGAGTGTATGAGGACATGAGTGCATGAGGAGATGAGTGAATGAGTAGATGAGTGTATGAGGACATGAGTGTATGAGGAGATGAGTGTATGAGGAGATGAGTGCATGAGGAGATGAGTGCATGAGGAGATGAGTGTATGAGGACATGAGTGTATGAGGAGATGAGTGCATGAGGAGATGAGTGTATGAGGAGATGAGTGCATGAGGAGATGAGTGTATGAGGACATGAGTGCATGAGGAGATGAGTGTATGAGGAGATGAGTGTATGAGGAGATGAGTGTATGAGGAGATGAGTGTATGAGGAGATGAGTGCATGAGGAGATGAGTGTATGAGGAGATGAGTGTATGAGGAGATGAGTGTATGAGGAGATGAGTGTATGAGGAGATGAGTGAATGAGTAGATGAGTGCATGAGGAGATGAGTGAATGAGTAGATGAGTGTATGAGGAGATGAGTGTATGAGGAGATGAGTGTATGAGGAGATGAGTGTATGAGGAGATGAGTGCATGAGGAGATGAGTGCATGATGAGATGAGTGTATGATGAGATGAGTGTATGAGGAGATGAGTGTATGAGGAGATGAGTGTATGAGGAGATGAGTGAATGAGTAGATGAGTGCATGAGGAGATGAGTGTATGATGAGATGAGTGTATGAGGAGATGAGTGTATGAGGAGATGAGTGCATGATGAGATGAGTGCATGAGGAGATGAGTGTATGAGGAGATGAGTGCATGAGATGAGTGCACGTGTATACAAGACCAATATTTGTTGGTTTTCTATATACTGAAAACTTGAAATTATTTTCACACATATAAAGAAGCACATCTAAGCATCTAAGAATAATGAAGATTTGTCTAGTTCCATTTCCATTGTTAACTTAATGGTTTGGGCGTGATTATTGAGAATCAAAATGTGTCTGGGCTTCTGTTGTTAGGCCTAAGCACAACACATCATCAACACAAGTTGACTGGCCTTAACTACCAGTTGATTGACAGTTGTGAGGCGGGACCAAGGAGCCAAAGCTCAACCCCTGCAAGCACAACTAGATGAGTACAATGGAACCCACACAACATTAAGGAGTAAGATTTTACTGAATAATCTTGATAGAGAACTTCATATATAGATTGTTCACGGCACGAGGAAGACAGTTTCCCAGAGCCACTCCAAGTTTCGGACAACAGAACTCCTCATTAACAACCCAATTAGAGTTAATAACACTTGGTTTCATCAGTTATATTAACGAAGAAACTGGAAGGAATAACTCATATATTTAAGAGTCATAAATCGTGTAATTTCGCCAACTCGTTTAACAACCTGGTGGCCATTTACTGTTGGGTGAACAGAGGCTACAGTTGAGGATTGGCGCCCAGTCAATCCTCCCAGGCCAGGATACGAACCCAGGCCAGGATACGAACCCAGGCCAGGATACGAACCCAGGCCAGGATACGAACCCAGGCCAGAGTGTTTGCGAAACGCCAGACGAGTATCTTACCACTACACCTACAACCTGTCCTCCTACACCCTGTCCTCCTACAACCTGTCCTCCTACAACCTGTCCTCCTACAACCTGTCCTCCTACAACCTGTCCTCTTACAACCTGTCCTCCCACAACCTGTCCTCCTACAACCTGTCCCCCTACAACCTGTCCTCCTACAACCTGTCCTCCTTCAACCTGTCCCCCTACAACCTGTCCTCCTACAACCTGTCCCCCTACAACCTGTCCCCCTACAACCTGTCCTCCTACAACCTGTCCTCCTACAACCTGTCCTCCTACAACCTGTCCTCCTACAACCTGTCCTCCTACAGCCTGTCCTCCTACAACCTGTCCTCCTACAACCTGTCCTCCTACAACCTGTCCTCCTACAACCTGTCCTCCTACAACCTGTCCTCCCACAACCTGTCCTCCTACAACCTGTCCTCTTACAACCTGTCCTCCTACAACCTGTTCTCCTACAACCTGTCCTCCTACAACCTGTCCTCCTACAACCTGTCCCCCTACAACCTGTCCTCCTACAACCTGTCCTCTTACAACCTGTCCTCCTACAGCCTGTCCTCCTACAACCTGTCCTCCTACAACCTGTCCTCCTACAACCTGTCCTCCTACAACCTGTCCTCTTACACCTGTCCTCCTACAACCTGTCCTCCTACAACCTGTCCTCCTACAACCTGTCCTTCTACAACCTGTCCTCCTACAACCTGTCCTCCTACAACCTGTCCTCCTACAACCTGTCCTCCTACAACCTGTCCTCCTACAACCTGTCCTCTTTCAACCTGTCCTCCTACAACCTGTCCTCCTACAACCTGTCCTCCTACAACCTGTCCTCCTACAACCTGTCCTCTTTCAACCTGTCCTCCTACAACCTGTCCTCTTTCAACCTGTCCTCCTACAACCTGTCCTCCTACAACCTGTCCTCCTACAACCTGTCCTCCTACAACCTGTCCTCCCACAACCTGTCCTCCCACAACCTGTCCACCCACAACCTGTCCTCCTACAACCTGTCCCCCTCAGGGAATGGTTGGGCACCATTCCACCCTCCGTCCCATCCCAAATCCTGACTCCTTCCCAGTGCTATATAAAGTCGTGATGGCTTGTCGCTTTCCCCTGATATCAAACCATTGAAGGGAAGCAGGAGGCGAGCAGGGAAGGGAGGATTAGTAGGGGGGATTATCCGGCAGCAGGGGGGGGGGGTGGTAATCCCCCTGAGGATTACTTCAAGGATGACCTCTGACCTCTGGTGGACGTCTTGAGTGTTGACACCAGGCCGCCTGGACCTGTCAGTGAGTCAACCCCTGCTGCTGCCTCCTGTCTCACTCTCCCACCCGTCCCAGAGGGAGAGGCAGAGGGAGAGGGAGAGGGAGAGGGAGAGGCAGAGGGAGAGGCAGAGGGAGAGGGCAGAGGGAGAGGGAGAGGGAGAGGGAGAGGTAGAGGGAGAGGGAGAGGCAGAGGGAGAGGGGAGAGGGAGAGGGAGAGGGACAGGGAGAGGGAGAGGGAGAGAGACACCCACTCCAGAATGTCGTCACCAGAATTCAGCAATGTTTGCTAACTCTCACTGTCAACCACAGCTCTCACTGTCAACCACAGCTCTTACTGTCAACCACACCTCTCACAATCAACCACAGCTCTCACTGTCAACCACACCTCTCACTGTCAACCACAGCTCTCACTGTCA
>WNGS01167097.1:0-29376 GCA_020271785.1 Procambarus virginalis | reverse complement strand
TGTTATATGTGGCCCTCCAGCTGTTGTTGTATGTGGCCCTCCAGCTGTTATTATATGTGGCCCTCCAACTGTTGTTATATGTGGCCCTCCAGCTGTTGTTGTATGTGGTCCTCCAGCTGTTGTTGTATGTGCCCTCCAGCTGTTGTTGTATGTGGCCCTCCAGCTGTTGTTGTATGTGTCCCTCCAGCTGTTGTTGTATGTGACCCTCCAGCTGTTGTTGTATGTGACCCTCCAGCTGTTGTTGTATGTGGCCCTCCAGCTGTTGTTGTATGTGGTCCTCCAGCTGTTGTTGTATGTGGCCCTCCAGCTGTTATATGTGGCCCTCCAGCTGTTGTTGTATGTGGCCCTCCAGCTGTTGTTGTATGTGGTCCTCCAGCTGTTGTTGTATGTGGCCTCCAGCTGTTGTTGTATGTGGCCCTCCAGCTGTTATATGTGGCCCTCCAGCTGTTGTTGTATGTGGCCCTCCAGCTGTTGTTGTATGTGGCCCTCCAGCTGTTGTTGTATGTGGCCCTCCAGCTGTTATATGTGGCCCTCCAGCTGTTGTTGTATGTGGCCCTCCAGCTGTTATATGTGGCCCTCCAGCTGTTGTTGTATGTGGCCCTCCAGCTGTTGTTGTATGTGGTCCTCCAGCTGTTATATGTGGTCCTCCAGCTGTTATATGTGGCCCTCCAGCTGTTGTTGTATGTGGCCCTCCAGCTGTTGTTGTATGTGGCCCTCCAGCTGTTGTTGTATGTGGCCCTCCAGCTGTTGTTGTATGTGGCCCTCCAGCTGTTGTTGTATGTGGCCCTCCAGCTGTTGTTGTATGTGGCCCTCCAGCTGTTGTTGTATGTGGCCCTCCAGCTGTTGTTGTATGTGGCCCTCCAGCTGTTGTTGTATGTGGCCCTCCAGCTGTTGTTGTATGTGGTCCTCCAGCTGTTGTTGTATGTGCCCTCCAGCTGTTGTTGTATGTGGCCCTCCAGCTGTGTTGTATGTGTCCCTCCAGCTGTTGTTGTATGTGGCCCTCCAGCTGTTATATATGGCCCTCCAGCTGTTATATGTGGCCCTCCAGCTGTTGTTATATGTGGCCCTCCAGCTGTTGTTGTATGTGGCCCTCCAGCTGTTGTTGTATGTGGCCCTCCAGCTGTTGTTGTATGTGGCCCTCCAGCTGCTGTTGTATGTGTCCCTCCAGCTGTTGTTGTATGTGGCCCTCCAGCTGTTGTTGTATGTGGCCCTCCAGCTGTTGTTGTATGTGGTCCTCCAGCTGTTATATGTGGCCCTCCAGCTGTTATATGTGGCCCTCCAGCTGTTTTGTATGTGGCCCTCCAGCTGTTGTTGTATGTGGCCCTCCAGCTGTTGTTGTATGTGGCCCTCCAGCTGTTGTTGTATGTGGCCCTCCAGCTGTTATATGTGGCCCTCCAGCTGTTATATGTGGCCCTCCAGCTGTTGTTGTATGTGGCCCTCCATCTGTTGTTGTATGTGTCCCTCCAGCTGTTGTTGTATGTGGCCCTCCAGCTGTTGTTGTATGTGGCCCTCCAGCTGTTGTTGTATGTGGCCCTCCAGCTGTTGTTGTATGTGGCCCTCCAGCTGTTGTTGTATGTGTCCCTCCAGCTGTTGTTGTATGTGGCCCTCCAGCTGTTGTTGTATGTGTCCCTCCAGCTGTTGTTGTATGTGGCCCTCCAGCTGTTATATGTGGCCCTCCAGCTGTTGTATGTGGCCCTCCAGCTGTTGTTGTATGTGGCCCTCCAGCTGTTGTTGTATGTGTCCCTCCAGCTGTTGTTGTATGTGGCCCTCCAGCTGTTGTTGTATGTGGCCCTCCAGCTGTTGTTGTATGTGGTCCTCCAGCTGTTATATATGGCCCTCCAGCTGTTATATGTGGCCCTCCAGCTGTTGTTATATGTGGCCCTCCAGCTGTTGTTGTATGTGGCCCTCCAGCTGTTGTTGTATGTGGCCCTCCAGCTGTTGTTGTATGTGGCCCTCCAGCTGTTGTTGTATGTGGTCCCTCCAGCTGTTGTTGTATGTGGCCCTCCAGCTGTTGTTGTATGTGGCCCTCCAGCTGTTGTTGTATGTGGCCCTCCAGCTGTTATATGTGGCCCTCCAGCTGTTATATGTGGCCCTCCAGCTGTTTTTGTATGTGGTCCTCCAGCTGTTGTTGTATGTGTCCCTCCAGCTGTTGTTGTATGTGGCCCTCCAGCTGTTGTTGTATGTGGTCCTCCAGCTGTTATATGTGGCCCTCCAGCTGTTATATGTGGCCCTCCAGCTGTTGTTGTATGTGGCCCTCCAGCTGTTGTTGTATGTGTCCCTCCAGCTGTTGTTGTATGTGGCCCTCCAGCTGTTGTTGTATGTGCCCTCCAGCTGTTGTTGTATGTGGCCCTCCAGCTGCTGTTGTATGTGTCCCTCCAGCTGTTGTTGTATGTGTCCCTCCAGCTGTTGTTGTATGTGGCCCTCCAGCTGTTGTTGTATGTGTCCCTCCAGCTGTTGTTGTATGTGGTCCTCCAGCTGTTATATGTGGCCCTCCAGCTGTTATATGTGGCCCTCCAGCTGTTGTTGTATGTGGCCTCCAGCTGTTGTTGTATGTGTCCCTCCAGCTGTTGTTGTATGTGGTCCTCCAGCTGTTGTTGTATGTGTCCCTCCAGCTGTTGTTGTATGTGGTCCTCCCGCTGTTATATATGGCCCTCCAGCTGTTATATGTGGCCCTCCAGCTGTTGTTATATGTGGCCCTCCAGCTGTTGTTGTATGTGGCCCTCCAGCTGTTGTTGTATGTGGCCCTCCAGCTGTTGTTGTATGTGGCCCTCCAGCTGCTGTTGTATGTGTCCCTCCAGCTGTTGTTGTATGTGGCCCTCCAGCTGTTGTTGTATGTGCCCTCCAGCTGTTGTTGTATGTGGCCCTCCAGCTGTTATATGTGGCCCTCCAGCTGTTGTATGTGGCCCTCCAGCTGTTGTTGTATGTGGTCCTCCAGCTGTTGTTGTATGTGTCCCTCCAGCTGTTGTTGTATGTGGCCCTCCAGCTGTTGTTGTATGTGTCCTCCAGCTGTTATATGTGGCCCTCCAGCTGTTATATGTGGCCCTCCAGCTGTTGTTGTATGTGGCCCTCCAGCTGTTGTTGTATGTGGCCCTCCAGCTGTTGTATGTGGCCCTCCAGCTGTTTTGTATGTGCCCCTCCAGCTGTTGTTGTATGTGGCCCTCCAGCTGTTGTTGTATGTGGCCCTCCAGCTGTTGTATGTGGCCCTCCAGCTGTTGTTGTATGTGGCCCTCCAGCTGTTGTTGTATGTGGCCCTCCAGCTGTTGTTGTATGTGGCCTCCAGCTGTTGTTGTATGTGGCCCTCCAGCTGTTGTTGTATGTGGCCCTCCAGCTGTTGTTGTATGTGGCCCTCCAGCTGTTGTTGTATGTGGCCTCCAGCTGTTGTTGTATGTGGTCCCCAGCTGTTGTGTTTTATGTGGCCCTCCAGCTGTTGTTGTATGTGGCCCTCCAGCTGTTGTTGTATGTGGCCCTCCAGCTGTTGTTGTATGTGGCCCTCCAGCTGTTGTTGTATGTGGCCCTCCAGCTGTTGTTGTATGTGGCCCTCCAGCTGTTGTATGTGGCCCTCCAGCTGTTGTTGTATGTGGCCCTCCAGCTGTTGTATGTGTGGCCCTCCAGCTGTTGTTGTATGTGGCCCTCCAGCTGTGTTGTATGTGGCCCTCCAGCTGTTATATGTGGTCCTCCAGCTGTTGTTGTATGTGGCCCTCCAGCTGTTGTTGTATGTGGCCCTCCAGCTGTGTTATGTGGCTGTGTTGTTTGTCCTCCAGCTGTTGTTGTATGTGGCCCTCCAGCTGTTGTTGTATGTGGCCTCCAGCTGTTTATGTGGCCCTCCAGCTGTTGTTGTATGTGGCCCTCCAGCTGTTGTTGTATGTGGCCCTCCAGCTGTTGTTGTATGTGGCCCTCCAGCTGTTGTTGTATGTGGCCCTCCAGCTGTTGTTGTATGTGGCCCTCCAGCTGTTGTTGTATGTGGCCCTCCAGCTGTTGTTGTATGTGGCCCTCCAGCTGTTGTTTGTATGTGGCCCTCCAGCTGTTGTTGTATGTGGCCCTCCAGCTGTTGTTGTATGTGGCCCTCCAGCTGTTGTTGTATGTGGCCCTCCAGCTGTTGTTGTATGTGGCCCTCCAGCTGTTATATGTGGCCCTCCAGCTGTTGTTGTATGTGGCCCTCCAGCTGTTGTTGTATGTGGCCCTCCAGCTGTTGTTGTATGTGGCCCTCCAGCTGTTATATGTGGCCCTCCAGCTGTTGTTGTATGTGGCCCTCCAGCTGTTGTTGTATGTGGCCCTCCAGCTGTTGTATGTGGCCCTCCAGCTGTTTTGTATGTGGCCCTCCAGCTGTTGTTGTATGTGGCCCTCCAGCTGTTATATGTGGCCCTCCAGCTGTTGTTGTATGTGGCCCTCCAGCTGTTGTTGTATGTGGCCCTCCAGCTGTTGTTGTATGTGGCCCTCCAGCTGTTGTTGTATGTGGCCCTCCAGCTGTTGTTGTATGTGGCCCTCCAGCTGTTGTTGTATGTGGCCCTCCAGCTGTTGTTGTATGTGGCCCTCCAGCTGTTGTTGTATGTGGCCCTCCAGCTGTTGTTGTATGTGGCCCTCCAGCTGTTGTTGTATGTGGCCCTCCAGCTGTTGTTGTATGTGGCCCTCCAGCTGTTGTTGTATGTGGCCCTCCAGCTGTTGTTGTATGTGGCCCTCCAGCTGTTGTTGTATGTGGCCCTCCAGCTGTTGTATGTGGCCCTCCAGCTGTTGTTGTATGTGGCCCTCCAGCTGTTGTTGTATGTGGCCCTCCAGCTGTTGTATGTGGCCCTCCAGCTGTTGTTGTATGTGGCCCTCCAGCTGTTGTTGTATGTGGCCTCCAGCTGTTATATGTGGCCCTCCAGCTGTTGTTGTATGTGGCCCTCCAGCTGTTGTTGTATGTGGCCCTCCAGCTGTTGTTGTATGTGGCCCTCCAGCTGTTGTTGTATGTGGCCCTCCAGCTGTTGTTGTATGTGGCCCTCCAGCTGTTGTTGTATGTGGCCTTCCAGCTGTTGTTGTATGTGGCCCTCCAGCTGTGTTGTATGTGGCCCTCCAGCTGTTGTTGTATGTGTCCCTCCAGCTGTTGTTGTATGTGGCCCTCCAGCTGTTGTTGTATGTGGCCCTCCAGCTGTTGTTGTATGTGGCCCTCCAGCTGTTATATGTGGCCCTCCAGCTGTTGTTGTATGTGGCCCTCCAGCTGTTATATGTGGCCCTCCAGCTGTTGTATGTGGCCCTCCAGCTGTTGTTGTATGTGGCCTCCAGCTGTTGTTGTATGTGGCCCTCCAGCTGTTGTATGTGGCCCTCCAGCTGTTGTTGTATGTGGCCCTCCAGCTGTTGTTGTATGTGGCCCTCCAGCTGTTATATGTGGCCCTCCAGCTGTTGTTGTATGTGGCCCTCCAGCTGTTGTTGTATGTGGCCCTCCAGCTGTTATATGTGGCCCTCCAGCTGTTGTTGTATGTGGTCCTCCAGCTGTTGTTGTATGTGGCCCTCCAGCTGTTGTTGTATGTGGCCCTCCAGCTGTTGTTGTATGTGGCCCTCCAGCTGTTGTTGTATGTGGCCCTCCAGCTGTTGTTGTATGTGGCCCTCCAGCTGTTATATGTGGCCCTCCAGCTGTTGTATGTGGCCCTCCAGCTGTTGTATGTGGCCCTCCAGCTGTTATATGTGGCCCTCCAGCTGTTGTTGTATGTGGCCCTCCAGCTGTTGTTGTATGTGGCCCTCCAGCTGTTATATGTGGCCCTCCAGCTGTTGTTGTATGTGGCCTCCAGCTGTTGTTGTATGTGGCCCTCCAGCTGTTGTTGTATGTGGCCCTCCAGCTGTTGTTGTATGTGGCCCTCCAGCTGTTATATGTGGCCCTCCAGCTGTTATATGTGGCCCTCCAGCTGTTATATGTGTGACCCTCCAGCTGTTGTTGTATGTGGCCCTCCAGCTGTTATGTGTCCCTCCAGCTGTTGTTGTATGTGGCCCTCCAGCTGTTGTTGTATGTGGCCCTCCAGCTGTTGTTGTATGTGGCCCTCCAGCTGTTATATGTGTCCCTCCAGCTGTTGTTGTATGTGGCCCTCCAGCTGGTTTATGTGGTCCTCCAGCTGTTGTTATATGTGGCCCTCCAGCTGTTGTTGTATGTGGTCCTCCAGCTGTTGTTGTATGTGGCCCTCCAGCTGTTGTTGTATGTGTCCCTCCAGCTGTTGTTGTATGTGGTCCTCCAGCTGTTATATGTGGCCCTCCAGCTGTTGTTGTATGTGGTCCTCCAGCTGTTGTTGTATGTGGCCCTCCAGCTGTTGTTGTATGTGTCCCTCCAGCTGTTGTTGTATGTGGCCCTCCAGCTGTTGTTGTATGTGGCACTCCAGCTGTTGTTATATGTGGCCCTCCAGCTGTTGTTATATGTGGCCCTCCAGCTGTTGTTGTATGTGGCCCTCCAGCTGTTGTTGTATGTATCCCTCCAGCTGTTGTTGTATGTGGCCCTCCAGCTGTTGTTGTATGTGTCCCTCCAGCTGTTATATGTGGCCCTCCAGCTGTTGTTGTATGTGGCCCTCCAGCTGTTATATGTGGCCCTCCAGCTGTTATATGTGGCCCTCCAGCTGTTGTTGTATGTGGCCCTCCAGCTGTTGTTGTGGCAAATTCACACATAACCTCACACTCAGTCAACAGAGACGTCAGCCTGTCAACAGAGACGTCAACCAGCCAACAGAGATGTCAGCCAGCCAACAGAGACGTCAGCCACCCAACAGAGACATCAGCCAGCCAACAGAGACGTAAGCCAGCCAACAGAGACATCAGCCAGCCAACAGAGACGTCAGCCAGCCAACAGAGACGTCACCCACCCAACAGAGACATCAGCCAGCCAACAGAGACGTCAGCCAGCCAACAGAGACGTCAGTCAGCCAACAGAGACATCAGCCAGTCAACAGAGACGTCAGCCAGCCAACAGAGACATCAGCCAGCCAACAGAGACGTCAGCCAGCCAACAGAGACGTCAGCCAGCCAACAGAGACGTCAGCCAGCCAACAGAGACGTCAGCCAGCCAACAGAGACTTCAGCCAGCCAACAGAGACGTAAGCCAGCCAACAGAGACGTCAGCCAGCTAACAGAGACGTCAGCCAGCCAACAGAGACGTCAGCCAGCCAACAGAGACATCAGCCAGCCAACAGAGACGTCAGCCAGCCAACAGAGACGTCAGCCAGCCAACAGAGACGTCAGCCAGCCAACAGAGACATCAGCCAGCCAACAGAGACATCAGCCAGCCAACAGAGACGTCAGTCAGCCAACAGAGACGTCAGCCAGCCAACAGAAACGTCTGCCAGCCAACAGAGACGTCAGCCAGCCAACAGAGACGTCAGCCAGCCAACAGAGACATCAGCCAGCCAACAGAGACGTCAGCCACCCAACAGAGGCATCAGCCAGCCAACAGAGACGTCAGCCAGCCAACAGAGACGTCAGCCAGCCAACAGAGACGTCAGCCAGCCAACAGAGACATCAGCCAGCCAACAGAGACATCAGCCAGCCAATAGAGACGTCAGCCAGCCAACAGAGACGTCAGCCACCCAACAGAGACATCAGCCAGCCAACAGAGACGTCAGCCAGCCAACAGAGACGTCAGCCAGCCAACAGAGACGTCAGCCAGCCAACGGAGACATCAGCCAGCCAACAGAGACATCAGCCAGCCAACAGAGACGTCAGCCAGCCAACAGAGACGTCAGCCAGCCAACAGAGACGTCAGCCACCAACAGAGACGTAAGCCAACCAACAGAGACATCGGCCAGCCAACAGAGACGTCAGCCAGCCAACAGAGACGTCAGCCAGCCAACAGAGACGTAAGCCAACCAACAGAGACATCAGCCAGCCAACAGAGACGTCAGCCAGCCAACAGAGACGTCAGCCAGCCAACAGAGACGTAAGCCAACCAACAGAGACATCGGCCAGCCAACAGAGACGTCAGCCAGCCAACAGAGACGTCAGCCAGCCAACAGAGACGTAAGCCAACCAACAGAGACATCAGCTGGGCGCTACAACACAGTTGAACAAGTTGGTTCTAATTAGTCACTGTTGGGAAGATTAACGACCTGGTGTGTCCTAGCTCTTACTGGTGTGTCCCAGCTCTTACTGGTGTGTCCTAGCTCTTACTGGTGTGTCCTAGCTCTTACTGGTGTGTCCTAGCTCTTACTGGTGTGTCCTAGCTCTTACTGGTGTGTCCGAGCTCTTACTGGTGTGTCCCAGCTCTTACTGGTGTGTCCGAGCTCTTACTGGTGTGTCCCAGCTCTTACTGGTGTGTCCTAGCTCTTACTGGTGTGTCCTCGCTCTTACTGGTGTGTCCCAGCTCTTACTGGTGTGTCCCAGCTCTTACTGGTGTGTCCTAGCTCTTACTGGTGTGTCCTAGCTCTTACTGGTGTGTCCCAGCTCTTACTGGTGTGTCCCAGCTCTTACTGGTGTGTCCTAGCTCTTACTGGTGTGTCCCAGCTCTTACTGGTGTGTCCTAGCTCTTACTGGTGTGTCCCAGCTCTTACTGGTGTGTCCCAGCTCTTACTGGTGTGTCCCAGCTCTTACTGGTGTGTCCCAGCTCTTACTGGTGTGTCCCAGCTCTTACTGGTGTGTCCCAGCTCTTACTGGTGTGTCCCAGCTCTTACTGGTGTGTCCCAGCTTCTACTGGTGTGTCCTAGCTCTTACTGGTGTGTCCTAGCTCTTACTGGTGTGTCCCAGCTCTTACTGGTGTGTCCCAGCTCTTACTGGTGTGTCCCAGCTCTTACTGGTGTGTCCCAGCTCTTACTGGTGTGTCCCAGCTCTTACTGGTGTGTCCCAGCTCTTACTGGTGTGTCCCAGCTTCTACTGGTGTGTCCCAGCTCTTACTGGTGTGTCCCAGCTTCTACTGGTGTGTCCTAGCTCTTACTGGTGTGTCCCAGCTCTTACTGGTGTGTCCTAGCTCTTACTGGTGTGTCCCAGCTCTTACTGGTGTGTCCCAGCTCTTACTGGTGTGTCCTAGCTCTTACTGGTGTGTCTTAGCTCTTACTGGTGTGTCCTCGCTCTTACTGGTGTGTCCCAGCTCTTACTGGTGTGTCCCAGCTCTTACTGGTGTGTCCCAGCTCTTACTGGTGTGTCCTAGCTCTTACTGGTGTGTCCTAGCTCTTACTGGTGTGTCCCAGCTCTTACTGGTGTGTCCTCGCTCTTACTGGTGTGTCCTAGCTCTTACTGGTGTGTCCCAGCTCTTACTGGTGTGTCCTAGCTCTTACTGGTGTGTCCCAGCTCTTACTGGTGTGTCCTAGCTCTTACTGGTGTGTCCTAGCTCTTTTGTTTCCGCCTCCGCCGAGGATGGATCCCGGACCCTTGGCACTACGAATCCCGAGCGTCGTGCACTCGGCCGCCAGGCCCCATCACTCAACACGACAAGTGACGGGCCTCGTTACAGCTGCTCATCATAACTACAGCTGTAGTTACTGACCTCACCATTCACGAGCACCTGTCTAACGAGCGGAAGTTGCGTGTTGCAGACATTGCACACTGGTGAGGCCAATATTTGCAGTGGGAGCTTGTTTGTACGTGAACCAGGTCATTTAACCCGGCTAAATGTTCAGTGTAAACACAGGTCGAACACTGGACTGGACAAAGGGTTCTGGCTGATGTTAACTGTCCATACCCATGTTGGCCCTCTGTCGAGATGTGGGGCCATGCCAGGCCAGGCCAGGCCAGGCCAGGCCAAGCCAGGCCAGGCCAAGCCAGGCGAAGCCAGGCCAGGCCAAGCCAGGCCAGGCCAAGCCAGGCGAAGCCAGGCCAGGCCAAGCCAGGCCAGTAGACAAGTCCTAGAAGGGTAGTACTGCTATTGGTTCCCATTTATATCTGTACGGTTTAGTATGGAGTCATGGTGGCTTGATGCCGGGGACCAGCAACTACAGCCATCATCATGGTCACTTTCTGGTATGGTTAGTGACTGACCCCCCCCCCCCCTCACTTGTCTCATGGTAGCCATGGTAGTGAGTGAGGCCTCATGGTAGGTGAAGTATGGTGACTGACATCTCATTTAATATATATTTTCTGATAGCCATGAATAAGGCTTAAATATTTTTGTAATTCCATTTTAATTTTCCTAATTGCACATCCTATTAATTCGTATTTGGTTATAAAAATTATTATGCCAGGTTCTTATAATCAACAAACTTAATGCTATGCAATCCTCGCTGGTATTGGTCAGTCCCGTCAATGTTTCTAAATGAACATTATTATTACACACACACACACACACACACACACACACACACACACACACACACACACACACACACACACACACACACACACACACACACACACACACACACACATACACACACACACACACACACACACACACACACACACACACACACACACACACACACACACACACACACACACACACGCGCACACACATACACACACACACACACACGCGCACACACACACACACACACGCGCACACACATACACACATCTCAGATTGAGGTCTCAGATTGGCGAGACGTTACAAGTGGAGTCCCGCAGGGGTCAGTCCTTGGACCTATACTGTTTCTGATATATGTAAATGATCTCCCAGAGGGTATAGAATCGTTTCTCTCAATGTTTGCCGATGATGCAAAAATTATGAGGATGATTGAAACTGAGGACGATAGTAGGAGGCTACAAGACGACCTAGACAGACTGAGTGAATGGTCCAACAAATGGCTGTTGAAGTTCAACCCGAGTAAATGCAAAGTAATGAAACTAGGCAGTGGAAACAGGAGGCCAGACACAGGATACAGAATAGGAGATGAAGTACTTAATGAAACAGACAGAGAGAAAGATCTTGGAGTTGATATCACACCAAACCTGTCTCCTGAAGCCCACATAAAAAGGATAACATCTGCGGCATATGCGAGGCTGGCTAACATCAGAACAGCGTTCAGGAACCTGTGTAAGGAATCATTCAGAATCTTGTACACCACATATGTAAGACCAATCCTGGAGTATGCAGCCCCAGCATGGAGCCCGTACCTTGTCAAGCACAAGACGAAGCAGGAAAAAGTCCAAAGGTATGCCACTAGACTAGTCCCAGAACTAAGAGGCATGAGTTACGAGGAAAGGCTGCGGGAAATGCACCTTACGACACTGGAAGACAGAAGAGTAAGGGGAGATATGATCACAACCTACAAAATCCTCAGAGGAATAGACCGGGTAAACAAGGATAAACTATTCAACACTGGGGGGACGCGAACAAGGGGACACAGGTGGAAACTGAGTACCCACATGAGCCACAGAGACGTTAGAAGGAACTTTTTCAGTGTCAGAGTAGTTAACGGATGGAATGCTTTAGGAAGTGATGTGGTGGAGGCTGACTCCATACACAGTTTCAAGTGTAGATATGATAGAGCCCAATAGGCTCAGGAACCTGTACACCAGTTGATTGACAGTTGAGAGGCGGGACCAAAGAGCCAAAGCTCAACCCCCGCAAGCACAAATAGGTGAGTACAAATAGGTGAGTACACACACACACACACTCACACTCACACTCACACACGTGTGTGTGTGTGTGTGTGTGTACTCACCTAGTTGTACTCACCTAATTGTGCTTGCGGGGGTTGAGCTCTGGCTCTTTGGTCCCGCCTCTCAACCGTCAATCAACAGGTGTACAGTTTCCTGAGCCTATTGGGCTCTATCATATCTACACTTGAAACTGTGTATGGAGTCAGCCTCCACCACATCACTTCCTAATGCATTCCATTTGTCAACTACTCTGACACTAAAAAAGTTCTTTCTAATATCTCTGTGGCTCATTTGGGCACTCAGTTTCCACCTGTGTCCCCTAGTGCGTGTGCCCCTTGTGTTAAACAGCCTGTCTTTATCAACTCTGTCGATTCCCCTGAGAATCTTGAATGTGGTGATCATGTCCCCCCTAACTCTTCTGTCTTCCAACGAAGTGAGGTTTAATTCCCGTAGTCTCTCCTCGTAGCTCATACCTCTGAGCTCGGGTACTAGTCTGGTGGCAAACCTTTGAACCTTTTCCAGTTTAGTCTTATGCTTGACTAGATAGGGACTCCATGCTGGAGCCACATACTCCAGGATTGGTCTGACATATGTGGTATATAATGTTCTGAAAGATTCCTTACACAAGTTTCTAAAGGCCGTTCTTATGTTAGCCAACCTGGCATATGCTGCTGATGTTATCCTCTTGATATGAGCTTCAGGGGACAGGTCTGGCGTGATATCAACCCCCAGATCTTTCTCTCTCTCTGACTCTTGAAGTATTTCATCTCCCAAATGATACCTTGTATCTGGTCTCCTGCTTCCTACCCCTATCTTCATTACATTACATTTGCTTGGGTTAAACTCTAACAGCCATTTGTTCGACCATTCCTGCAGCTTGTCCAGGTCTTCTTGAAGCCTCAAGCTGTCCTCCTCTGTCTTAATCCTTCTCATAATTTTGGCGTCGTCAGCAAACATTGAGAGGAATGAGTCTATACCCTCTGGGAGATCATTTACGTATATCAGAAACAGGATAGGTCCAAGTACAGAGCCCTGTGGGACTCCACTGGTGACTCCACTGAGTGGTAAGCAAAGTGCTCCTGCACACTCTTTCAATACTCATAGCGAGATTCCATCCGGCCCAACAGCTTTTCTCACGTCAAGCTCCAATAGGTGCTTTTTGACCTCATCTCTTGTAATTTCGAACCTATCCAGGGTCACCTGGTATGCTGCCACCTCTCCCAGCGCCGTGATATCTCCCTGTTCTATCGTAAAGACCTCTTGGAACATTTTGTTGAGTTCTTCACACACCTCTTTGTCATTCTCTGTGTACCTGCCCTCGCCCACCCTAAGTTTCATCACCTGTTCCTTTACTGTTGTCTTCCTCCTGATGTGACTGTGGAGGAGCTTTGGTTCAGTCTTGGCTTTATTAGCTATATCATTTTCATACCTTTTCTCAGCTGCTCTTCTCACACTGACATACTCGTTCCTGGTTCTCTGGTATCTCTTTCTACTTTCTGGTGTTCTGTTATTACGGAAGTTCCTCCATGCCCTTTTGTTCAGCTCCTTTGCTTTCATACATTCCTTATTATACCACGAATTCTTCCTTTGCTTCTCTGTTTTTTCCTGTTGGGCTGGGACAAACCTGCTTACAGCCTCCTGACATTTTTGGGTGACATAGTCCATCATGTCTTGTACGGACTTGGTTCCGAGTTCTGTGTCCCAATGTATATCCCATAGGAATTTATTTATCTCCTCATAGTTTCCCTTTCGGTACGCCAGCCCTTTGGTTCCCAGTTCTTTTTGGGGGTGATAATTCCTAGCTCAACCAGGTACTCAAAGCTCAATACACTATGATCACTCATTCTCAAGGGGCTTCCAACTTAACTTCCCTTATATCCGACTCATTTAAGGGTAAATATCAAATCAAGCGAGGCTGGTTCATCCCCTCCTCTCATTCTTGTCGGTCCCTTGACGTGTTGACTTAGAAAGTTTCTTGTTGCCACATCCAGCAGCTTAGCTCTCCATGTGTCTGGGCCTCCGTGTGGGTCTCTGTTCCCCCAATCTATCTTCCCATGGTTGAAGTCTCCCATGATTAGAAGTCTGGATCCGTTCCTGTTAGCCACAGAAGCTGCTCTCTCTATTATATTGATGGTGGCCATGTTGTTTCTATCATATTCCTGTCTGGGTCTTCTGTCATTCGGTGGGGGGTTATATATGACTACTATTATAATTTTCTGTCCTCCAGTTGCAATGGTGCCTGATATGTAGTCCCTGAAACCTTCACAGTTCTGAATTACCATCTCTTCGAAACTCCAACCTTCTCTTAGTAGCAAAGCCACACCACCTCCTCCTCTCCCTTCTCTCTCTTTCCTCACTACATAGTAGCCCTGTGGAAACACTGCATTTGTTATGATTTTCGTTAGCTTTGTTTCTGTGAGTGCTATTATGTCTGGGTTTTCTTCTAGTGCCCACTCTCCAAGTTCACTAGTTTTATTTGTAATCCCATCTATGTTAGTGTACATCGCCTTGAAGCTCACTTTCTTCTGTTCATTTACATATCCCTTTCTTGGCGAGTATTCTACTGGTGTGGGAAGCTGTTCCGTGGGTGAGAGGATCTGTGAGGTGGTTTGCAGGGTCGCAGAGTCAGAGACAGTGTGTCACTGTCAGTGTGTCACTGTCAGTGTGTCACTGTTAGTGTGTCACTGTCAGTGTGTCACTGTCAGTGTGTCACTGTTAGTGTGTCACTGTCAGTGTGTCACTGTCAGTGTGTCACTGTTAGTGTGTCACTGTCAGTGTGTCACTGTCAGTGTGTCACTGTTAGTGTGTCACTGTCAGTGTGTCACTGTTAGTGTGT
Organism: Procambarus virginalis; assembly: GCA_020271785.1. Lineage (NCBI taxonomy): Eukaryota > Metazoa > Arthropoda > Malacostraca > Decapoda > Cambaridae > Procambarus > Procambarus virginalis. Next base: position 15,062 of record WNGS01167097.1, on the reverse strand, counting down.
CACTGTTAGTGTGTCACTGTTAGTGTGTCAGTGTGTCACTGTTAGTGTGTCACTGTTAGTGTGTCACTGTTAGTGTGTCACTGTCAGTGTGTCACTGTTAGTGTGTCACTGTCAGTGTGTCACTGTTAGTGTGTCACTGTCAGTGTGTCACTGTTAGTGTGTCACTGTCAGTGTGTCACTGTTAGTGTGTCACTGTCAGTGTGTCACTGTTAGTGTGTCACTGTCAGTGTGTCACTGTCAGTGTGTCACTGTTAGTGTGTCACTGTCAGTGTGTCACTGTCAGTGTGTCACTGTTAGTGTGTCACTGTCAGTGTGTCACTGTTAGTGTGTCACTGTCAGTGTGTCACTGTTAGTGTGTCACTGTCAGTGTGTCACTGTTAGTGTGTCACTGTCAGTGTGTCACTGTTAGTGTGTCACTGTCAGTGTGTCACTTTCAGTGTGTAACTGTCAGTGTGTCACTGTCAGTGTGTCACTGTCAGTATGTCACTGTCATTGTGTAACTGTCAGTGTGTCACTGTCAGTGTGTCACTGTCAGTGTGTCACTGTCAGTGTGTAACTGTCAGTGTGTAACTGTCAGTGTGTCACTGTCAGTGTGTCACTGTCAGTGTGTCACTGTCAGTGTGTCACTGTCAGTGTGTCACTGTCAGTGTGTCACTGTCAGTGTGTCACTGTTAGTGTGTCACTGTTAGTGTGTCACTGTCAGTGTGTCACTGTCAGTGTGTCACTGTCAGTGTGTCACTGTTAGTGTGTCACTGTCAGTGTGTCACTGTCAGTGTGTCACTGTCAGTGTGTCACTGTTAGTGTGTCACTGTCAGTGTGTCACTGTTAGTGTGTCACTGTCAATGACCAGTGACAACAACAAGCATCCACTCAAAGTACTCAAAAGACTAATTATAGACTGACACGTCTTAAACACCTGAAGACAATTAGGAATGTAAACAAGTATCAACATGCCTCTGTCTTAGATGGCATGCAAGACATGGCGAGGTTAATGACATTATTAAGAGGAGCCTTAAAACAGCCGGTTGTCCAGCAGAGAGAGAGCCCCATTACGTAATGCCCCGTAACTCTGATGAGCCTGTCGGTCGCCCAGACAGGATCACGGTGAACCCCTGCAAGAACGGTAGACAGTTGGTGTGGGACAACACTTGCGTTGCAACTTCAGCCAACACCTATGTTGACTTCAGTGCTACACAGCAGGAGAAGCTGCCAATCACCACCTGTTCTATCTGACTATTGTTGACCAATAATAACACATTTAGGAATACCGGTTAGAACACCAGCGAGCCACCCAAAACTGGGTAAATATTAATTAAATCTTAACTAATAAATTGCCTATATTTCCCCCCTGATATAGGTGTCATATATATATAGGTTAGTGTTATTGTGTGAGGTGTTTGACAGGTGTAAGTGAAGGGGAAGAACCATGAACAATTACCAGGAACAAGAAGTACCAAGTGTTGAGGCCAGCCTCGCCCATCATCAGTATCATCTGTTCATCACTCATCATACCTGCTTCATCACCCCATAACAACTATACACATAACTTGTATTTAGTATTTAATTACTAATATATGTTGTATAATATTGTAGTAAATGTCTACTAATTAATATTTTGATTGATGGACTATATATATATACTTTATTAACCCCCACAATGTGTAGGAAACGATTTGTGGGAATTTAAACATCATACAGGCCACTTTAAACATCATACAGTCCACTTTAAACATCATACAGTCCACTTTAAACATCATACAGTCCACTGTAACACCATACAGTCCACTGTAACATCATACAGTCCACTGTAACACCATACAGTCCACTGTAACACCATACAGTCCACTGTAACACCATACAGTCCACTGTAACACCATACAGTCCACTGTAACATCATACAGTCCACTTTAAACATCATACAGGCCACTTTAAACATCATACAGTCCACTTTAAACATCATACAGTCCACTTTAAACATCATACAGTCCACTTTAAACATCATACAGTCCACTTTAAACATCATACAGGCCACTTTAAACATCATAAAGTACACTTTAAACATCATACAGTCCACTTTAAACATCATACAGTACACTTTAAACATCATACAGTCCACTTTAAACATCATACAGTACACTTTAAACATCATACAGTCCACTTTAAACATCATACAGTACACTTTAAACATCATACAGTACACTTTAAACATCATACAGTACACTTTAAACATCATACAGTACACTTTAACATCATACAGGCCACTTTAAACATCATACAGTCCACTTTAAACATCATACAGTCCACTTTAAACATCATACAGTCCACTTTAAACATCATACAGGCCACTTTAAACATCATAAAGTACACTTTAAACATCATACAGTCCACTTTAAACATCATACAGTCCACTTTAAACATCATACAGTACACTTTAAGCATCATACAGTCCACTTTAAACATCATACAGTACACTTTAAACATCATACAGTACACTTTAAACATCATACAGTCCACTGTAACATCATACAGTACACTTTAAACATCATACAGTCCACTGTAACATCATACAGTCCACTTTAAACATCATACAGTCCACTGTAACATCATACAGTCCACTTTAAACATCATACAGTCCACTGTAACATCATACAGTACACTTTAAACATCATACAGTACACTTTAAACATCATACAGTCCACTGTAACATCATACAGTCCACTTTAAACATCATACAGTCCACTGTAACATCATACAGTACACTTTAAACACCATACAGTACACTTTAAACATCATACAGTCCACTGTAACATCATACAGTACACTTTAAACATCATACAGTCCACTGTAACATCATACAGTCCACTGTAACATCATACAGTACACTTTAAACATCATACAGTCCGCTATGGAAATAAATAAACGCAAGAAATAAATCACTATATAAAAGGCTAAATACATAGCTGCCACGAATCAGTTTCCCCCAACTTGGTGCCCGGGGAAGCTGTGTTGCTGGTTGGTCTTAAGGACTTGGTGCCCGGGGAAGCTGTGTTGCTGGTTGGTCTTAAGGACTTGGTGCCCGGGGAAGCTGTGTTGCTGGTTGGTCTTAAGGACTTGGTGCCCGGGAAGCAGTGTTTGCTGGTTGGTCTTAAGGACTTGGTGCCCGGGGAAGCAGTGTTGCTGGTTGGTCTTAAGGACTTGGTGCCCGGGGAAGCTGTGTTGCTGGTTGGTCTTAAGGACTTGGTGCCCGGGGAAGCAGTGTTGCTGGTCGGTCTTAAGGACTTGGTGCCCGGGGAAGCAGTGTTGCTGGTCGGTCTTAAGGACTTGGTGCCGGGGAAGCTGTGTTGCTGGTCGGTCTTAAGGACTTGGTGCCCGGGGAAGCTGTGTTGCTGGTTGGTCTTAAGGACTTGGTGCCCGGGAAGCAGTGTTGCTGGTTGGTCTTAAGGACTTGGTGCCCGGGAAGCTGTGTTGCTGGTTGGTCTTAAGGACTTGGTGCCCGGGGAAGCTGTGTTGCTGGTTGGTCTTAAGGACTTGGTGCCCGGGGAAGCTGTGTTGCTGGTTGGTCTTAAGGACTTGGTGCCCGGGGAAGCAGTGTTGCTGGTTGGTCTTAAGGACTTGGTGCCCGGGGAAGCTGTGTTGCTGGTTGGTCTTAAGGACTTGGTGCCCGGGGAAGCAGTGTTGCTGGTTGGTCTTAAGGACTTGGGGTCTAAGCTAACAGAAACAACTAGAGACCCTACAGCCGCCAGTTGTCTCTTCCAGCGTCTTAGTGTGGCGATCCAGAGAGGAAATGCTCACTGCATCCATGGTTCCTGCCCGCCATCTGAGGAGCTGGAGGTGCTGTACAACCTGTGACAAGCAGCCTTGTACCTTGCATGTAACCAATGTTGTAACCTTTTTGTGTATTTCTAACGCTAAACATCTTGTCTTATATACTGGCATTTGGGTGAGGTGATATGTTGAAATAGTTTTGGATGAGGTGAACAAACTTTTGACCAACACAAGACAGAACACGGTTCAATGGTATAATTATATAAGCTAAAGGGAAGAATAGAAGTAACTGCAGAGAGCCTATTGGCCCATATTTCTTGATGCTTCTATATTGGAGCGGAGTCTTGAAGTGGGTAGAATATAGTTGTGCATTAATTGGCTGTTGATTGCTGGTGTTGACTTCTTGATGTGTAGTGCCTCGCAGATATCAAGCCGCCTGTTATCGCTGTATTTATCGATGATTTCTGTGTTGTTTGTTAAGACTTCTCTGGTGATGGTCTGGTTGTGGGAAGAGAATATATGTTCCTTAATGGAGCCCTGTTGCTTATGCATCGTTAACCGCCTAGAAAGAGATGTTGTGTCTTGCCTATATACTGAGTTCTTTGGGGCTTACAGTCCCAAGTGGGCATTTGAAGATATAGACGACGTTGGTCTCTTTTAAAGCGTTCTGCTTTGTGTCTGGAGAGTTTCTCATGAGTAGGTTGGCCGTTTTTTGGTTTTATAGTAAATCGTCATTGTATCTTCTGATTTTTGTCTGTAGGGATAACGTTTCTATCAACATATCTTTCAGGACCCTTTCCTCCGTTTTATGAGCTGTGGAAAAGAAGTTCCTCTAAAATAGTCTAATAGGGGGTATAGGTGTTGTGTTAGTTGTCTCTTCAGAGGTTGCATGGCGTTTCACCTTTCCTCTTATGATGTCTTCGACAAACCATTGGAGAAGCCGTTATTGACTAGGACCTGCCTTACCCTACAGAGTTCTTCATCGACTTGCTTCCATCCTGAGCTGTGGCTGAGAGCACGGTCGACATAAGCGTTAACAACACTCCTCTTGTACCTATCTGGGCAGTCACTGTTGGCATTGAGGCACAATCCTATGTTTGTTTCCTTAGTGTAGACTGCAGTGTGGAAACCTCCGTTCCTTTCCGTGACTGTTACGTCGAGAAAGGGCAGCTTCCCATCCTTCTCCATCTCGTAAGTGAAACTCAACTCAGAATTCTGCTCGAATGCCTCCTCCAGCTGCTGCAGATGTCTGACATCAGGTACCTGTGTAAAAATGTCGTCAACATACCTGCAGTATATGGCGGGTTTCAAGCCCATGTACACTAAGACCCTCTGCTCGATGGTGCCCATGTAGAAGTTCGCAAACAGGACACCTAGGGAGAACCCATGGCGACCCCATCTACTTGCTTATACATGTGCCCATCCGGGCTCAAGAAGGGTGCTTCTTTAGTGCAGGCTTGGAGTAGTTTCCTCAGTATGCTTCTGGCATGTCAAGGGGAGTACAAGCCGGGCTACGATACACTCTGTCTGCTATCATCCCGATTGTTTCATCCACAGGTACGTTGGGTTGGTAAACAGTGACTCTATATGCAACGAGGCAATTGCACCCTTCTTGAGCCTGGATGGGCACATGTATAAGCAAGTAGATGAGGTCGCCATGGGTTCTCCCCTAGGTGTCCTGTTTGCGAACTTTACATGGGTAGAAAGGGAGACACCATCTCCCACAGTATTAGAACTCGCAGAAATTAATTTAAACTTAATTTCAAAATAAATATATTGAAGCAAAATGGATAAAAGTTTCCTAATTTGATATTTTACTAGCCAACAAATGGGAGAACTAATATATATATTTGACATCATTAACACGCTAACTACCAGAACTCGTCCACAAGCGATAAATGACCTCAACTCTTAATAAAACGCAAAACGTGACTAATTTTTAGAGAAAAAATCCTAAAAAATGAAATTTCCAAATTAAAAAAAATTACTGTGATCATAGAGGATTCCTGCAGTAGGTCATCATACCTCGGTCTACATGCTAACAGCAACAGTCTACCCGGCCCCAGGTACACAGTCTACCTGGCCCCAGGTACACAGTCTACCTGGCCCCAGGTACACAGACTACCCGCCCCAGGTACACAGTCTACCTGGCCCCAGGTACACAGTCTACCTGGCCCCAGGTACACAGTCTACCTGGCCCCAGGTACACAGTCAACCTGGCCCCAGGTACACAGTCTACACCTGGCCCAGGTACACAGTCTACCGGGTCCAGGTACACAGTCAACCTGGCCCCAGGTACACAGTCTACCTGGTCCAGGTACACAGTCTACCTGGCCCCAGGTACACAGTCTACCTGGCCCAGGTACACAGTCTACCTGGCCCCAGGTACACAGTCTACCTGGTCCAGGTACACAGTCTACCTGTCCCCAGGTACACAGTCTACCTGGCCAGGCACACAGTCTACCTGGCCCCAGGTACACAGTCTACCTGGCCCCAGGTACACAGTCTACCTGGCCCCAGGTACACAGTCTACCTGGCCCAGTTAAACAGTCTACCTGGCCCCAGGTACACAGTGGAACAAGGGACACAGGTGGAAACTGAGTACCCACATGAGCCACGAGACGTTAGAAGGAACTTTTTCAGTGTCAGAGTAGTTAACATTTGGATGCATTAGGCAGTGATGTGGTGAGGCTGACTCCATACACAGTTTCAAGGTAGATATGATAGAGCCCCGTAGGCTCGAGATCTGTACCCAGTTGATTGACGTTGAGAGGCGGACCAAAGAGCCAAAGCTCAACCCCCGCAAGCACAATGTAGACAAATAGGTGAGTACGGTCTACCTGGCCCCAGGTACACAGTCTACCTGGCCCAGGTACACAGTCTACCTGGTCCATCTTGCTCAGTGATCCAATATTCCATTTTAATACAAGGCCGCCTGCCTCACCCGGCATTATGACCATATTGAGGTAAGCGCTTGCCCCGAGCCACCGTGGCCATCTGTGGCCGTCTGTAGCCGTCTGTGGCCGTCTGTAGCCGTCTGTGGCCGTATGTGGCCATCTGTGACCATCTGTGGCCATCTGTAGCTGTCTGTGGCCGTCTGTGACCATCTGTGGCCATCTGTGGCCAACTGTAGCTGTCTGTGGCCGTCTGTGGCCATCTGTAGCCGTCTGTAGCCGTCTGTGGCCATCTGTGGCCATCTGTACCATCTGTGGCCATCTGTGGCCATCTGTAGCTGTCTGTGGCCATCTGTGGCCATCTGTAGCCGTCTGTGGCCATCTGTAGCTGTCTGTGGCCATCTGTAGCCGTCTGTGGCCATCTGTGACCATCTGTGGCCATCTGTGGCCGTCTGTAGCGTCTGTGGCCATCGGTGGCCATCTGTGACAATCTGTGGCCATCTGTAGCTGTCTGTTGCCATCTGTGGCCATCTGTAGCCGTCTGTGGCAATCTGTAGCTGTCTGTGGCCATCTGTGGCCGTCTGTAGCCGTCTGTGGCCATCTGTGACCATCTGTGGCCATCTGTGGCTATCTGTAGCTGTCTGTGGCCATCTGTGGCCATCTGTAGCCGTCTGTGGACATCTGTAGCTGTCTGTGGCCATCTGTGGCCGTCTGTAGCCGTCTGTGGCCATCTGTGGCCATCTGTGACCATCTGTGGCCATCTGTGGCCATCTGTAGCTGTCTGTGGCCATCTGTGGCCGTCTGTAGCCGTCTGTGACCATCCGTGGCCATCTGTAGCCGTCTGTGGCCATCTGTGACCATCTGTGGCCATCTGTGGCCGTCTGTAGCCGTCTGTGGCCATCTGTGGCCATCTGTGACCATATGTGGCCATCTGTAGCTGTCTGTGGCCATCTGTGGCCATCTGTAGCCGTCTGTTGCCATCTGTAGCTGTCTGTGGCCATCTGTGGCCGTCTGTGGCCATCTGTGGCCATCTGTGGCCATCTGTAGCTGTCTGTGGCCATCTGTGGCCATCTGTAGCCGTCTGTGGCCATCTGTAGCTGTCTGTGGCCATCTGTGGCCGTCTGTGGCCATCTGTGGCCATCTGTGGCCATCTGTGACCATCTGTGGCCATCTGTGGCCATTTGTAGCTGTCTGTGGCCATCTGTGGCCATCTGTAGCCGTCTGTGGCCATCTGTAGCTGTCTGTGGCCATCTGTGGCCGTCTGTAGCCGTCTGTGGCCATCTGTGGCCATCTGTAACCATCTGTGACCATCTGTGGCCATCTGTAGCTGTCTGTGGCCATCTGTGGCCATCTGTAGCCGTCTGTGGCCATCTGTAGCTGTCTGTGGCCATCTGTGGCCGTCTGAAGCCATCTGTGGCCATCTGTGGCCATCTGTGACCATCTGTGGCCATCTGTGGCCATCTGTAGCTGTCTGTGGCCATCTGTGGCCATCTGTAGCCGTCTGTGGCCATCTATACCCATCTGTGACCATCTGTGGCCATCTGTGGCCATCTGTGATTATCTGTGGCCATCTGTGGCCATCTGTAGCTGTCTGTGGCCATCTGTGGCCATCTGTAGCCATCTGTAGCTGTCTGTGGCCATCTGTGGCCGTCTGTAGCCGTCTGTGGCCATCTGTGGCCATCTGTGGCCATCTGTGACCATCTGTGGCCATCTGTGGCCATCTGTAGCTGTCTGCGGCCATCTGTGGCCATCTGTAGCCGTCTGTGGCCATCTGTAGCTGTCTGTGGCCATCTGTGGCCGTCTGTAACCGTCTGTGGCCATCTGTGGCCATCTGTGGCCATCTGTAGCTGTCTGTGGCCATCTGTGGCCATCTGTAGCCGTCTGTGGCCATCTGTGGCCATCTGTGACCATCTGTGGCCGTCTGTGGCCATCTGTGATCATCTGTGACCATCTGTGGCCATCTGTAGCTGTCTGTGGCCATCTGTGGCCATCTGTAGCCGTCTGTGACCAGCTGTGGCCATCTGTGGCCATCTGTGGCCATCTGTAGCCGTCTGTGACCATCTGTGGCCATCTGTGGCCATCTGTGGCCATCTGTGGCATTTGTGGCCATCTGTGGCATTTGTGGTCATCTGTGGTAGGCCATACCCCAGCCTCCACCATAAAACAGACCATAGACCACCATATAAACAGACCATAGACCACCATATAAACAGACCATAGACCACCATATAAACAGACCATAGACCACCATATAAACAGACCATAGACCACCATATAAACAGACCATAGACCACCATATAAACAGACCATAGACCACCATATAAACAGACCATAGACCACCATATAAACAGACCATAGACCATATAAACAGACCATAGACCACCATATAAACAGACCATAGACCACCATATAAACAGACCATAGACCACCATATAAACAGACCATAGACCACCATATAAACAGACCATAGACCACCATATAAACAGACCATAGACCATATAAACAGACCATAGACACCATATAAACAGACCATAGACCACCATATAAACAGACCATAGACCACCATATAAACAGACCATAGACCACCATATAAACAGACCATAGACCACCATATAAACAGACCATAGACCACCATATAAACAGACCATAGACCACCATATAAACAGACCATAGACCACCATATAAACAGACCATAGACCATATAAACAGACCATAGACCACCATATAAACAGACCATAGACCACCATATAAACAGACCATAGACCACCATATAAACAGACCATAGACCACCATATAAACAGACCATAGACCACCATATAAAGAGACCATAGACCACCATATAAACAGACCATAGACCACCATATAAACAGACCATAGACCACCATATAAACAGACCATAGACCATATAAACAGACCATAGACCACCATATAAACAGACCATAGACCACCTTATAAAGAAAGGATGATGTTTGCTGTATGCATTAATCTCAGTTCGTGTGTATTAGCATGTTATTGCGTCATCAAAGACGGCTCTAGGGCGGGCATAATAAGGATGCAAATGGCGTGTGCTTGAGGGAGAGAGAGTGTCAAGAGGCCCTGGGTGAGGGGAGTGGGCAACACTCCACCAGCAGGCCAAGTGTTCACTAATGAACCGTTCCAATGAAAGAACAGTTTGGCTTACACTTGAGAGATCCAATATGTGTGTGTTTGTGATGGAGTGTGGCTCTGTGTTCGCCTCTATGGGCTTTATGTGCTTGAATCTTAGCTCCTGGGCCCCGGTCTGCTTCTGTATAGGAGCACTTCCCTTGTGGCTTCTGTGAGTAGGTTCACAGATTCCTTTTCTGAAGTTGATGGTAAGACTTACCCGCTAGTTCTCCCTGGAACACCACCTGACTGTCGGTTAACAGCCAGGTGCCCAATTGCTCCTGGGTAAACAGTGATGAACCCCCTACCCCCCTCGCCCCATCTGCCCCTCCCCCCTCTGGGAGAATATGTCACTAAGAGCGGGCCAATACATTGCTGCCTTGTCGACAGCTTGTCCTTTTCTCAGAAATTATCTTGTGTGAGAATTGTGTGAGAATTTTTTATTTATTGTCTTATTATTTACACATTTGCGTACAGCTGCAGTTATGCAGCTGCCCTAGACTGTGTGAAGGGGGAGTACAGCTGCCCTAGACTATATGAAGGGGGAGTACAGCTGCCCTAGACTATATGAAGGGCAGTACAGCTGCCCTAGACTATATGAAGGGCAGTACAGCTGCCCTAGACTATATGAAGGGCAGTACAGCTGCCCTAGACTATATGAAGGGCAGTACAGCTGCCCTAGACTATATGAAGGGCAGTACAGCTGCCCTAGACTATATGAAGGGCAGTACAGCTGCCCTAGACTATATGAAGGGCAGTACAGCTGCCCTAGACTATATGAAGGGCAGTACAGCTGCCCTAGACTATATGAAGGGCAGTACAGCTGCCCTAGACTATATGAAGGGCAGTACAGCTGCCCTAGACTATATGAAGGGCAGTACAGCTGCCCTAGACTATATGAAGGGCAGTACAGCTGCCCTAGACTATATGAAGGGCAGTACAGGTGCCCTAGACTATATGAAGGGAAGGACAGCTGCCCTAGACTATATGAAGGGAGTACAGCTGCCCTACACTATATGAAGGGAAGTACAGAGTGTGTCAAAAAGCTAGCTACGTGATACTAAAAGTCCCCATAGTCATACACAGGCACCTGACTGTATGAGTAAATGACAAGAGTAATTTCACACTCTACGGTAACCACACGCCTGATTTCATTTAAGATTCATTTCAGATTTTTTGGGGCAGACAGTTCTCTTTTACGGTGTACTAGGAGTGAGCAGGTACTGGAAATGTCCCGTGTTTGTCTGTCTGTCTCTGTCTCTTTTGTGTATTCAGGTGAATATTAACTGGGTGTATTCAGGTGAATATTAACTGGGGGTATTCCTTCATTTTTGGAGTGTACTATTTTTATCTAGTATCTAATTTATATAATGTATAAAGTATCTAATTTATATTATCATGAACTTACATTATTATTATTAGTTCATAACTTTTGTTATAAATGATGATTCTATAATATTTTTTCCAGTTAATGATTTACACATTCCAGTAAATAATTTACACATTCCAGTAATTGATTTACACATTCTACTAAATAATTTACACATTCCAGTTAATGATTTACACATTCCAGTTAATGATTTACACATTCCAGTTAATGATTTACACATTCCAATAACTGATTTACACATTCCAATAACTGATTTACACATTCAAGTAACTGATTTGAATTTTGCCTTAATTAGTCCAGTCAATTGATTGGACTCTTGACCTGTTCTTATGTTATATCTGTGTTGTTCTGTTCTCTGGCCAAGATCTTTGTCTGTTAGGCCAACATTGGAGCTTGTCCAACTGTTACATGGGTAGTTATATATACGACGGACCGAAACGAGTGCATGATGAGATGATGTATGATGAGATGAGTGTATGATGAGATGAGTGCATGNACTGTTAATGTACTCACCTAGTTGTACTCACCTAGTTGTGCTTGCGGGGGTTGAGCTCTGGCTCTTTGGTCCCGCCTCTCAACCGTCAATCAACAGGTGTACAGTTTCCTGAGCCTAATGGGCTCTATCATATCTACATTTGAAACTGTGTATGGAGTCAGCCTCCACCACATCGCTTCCTAATGCATTCCATTTGTCAACCACTCTGACACTAAAAAAGTTCTTTCTAATATCTCTGTGGCTCATTTGGGCACTCAGCTTCCACCTGTGTCCCCTAGTGCGTGTGCCCCTTGTGTTAAACAGCCTGTCTTTATCAACCCTGTCGATTCCCCTGAGAATCTTGAATGTGGTGATCATGTCCCCCCTAACTCTTCTGTCTTCCAACGAAGTGAGGTTTAATTCCTGCAGTCGCTCCTCGTAGCTCATACCTCTCAGCTCGGGTACTAGTCTGGTGGCAAACCTTTGAACCTTTTCCAGTTTAGTCTTATGCTTGACTAGATAGGGACTCCATGCTGGAGCCGCATACTCCAGGATTGGTCTGACATATGTGGTATATAATGTTCTGAAAGATTCCTTACACAAGTTTCTAAAGGCCGTTCTTATGTTAGCCAACCTGGCATATGCTGCTGATGTTATCCTCTTGATATGAGCTTCAGGGGACAGGTCTGGCGTGATATCAACCCCCAGGTCTTTCTCTCTCTCTGACTCTTGAAGTATTTCATCTCCCAAATGATACCTTGTATCTGGTCTCCTGCTTCCTACCCCTATCTTCATTACATTACATTTGCTTGGGTTAAACTCTAACAGCCATTTGTTCGACCATTCCTGCAGCTTGTCCAGGTCTTCTTGAAGTCTCAAGCTGTCCTCCTCTGTCTTAATCCTTCTCATAATTTGGCGTCGTCAGCAAACATTGAGAGGAATGAGTCTATACCCTCTGGGAGATCATTTACGTATATCAGAAACAGGATAGGTCCAAGTACAGAGCCCTGTGGGACTCCACTGGTGACTTCACGCCAGTCTGAGGTCTCACCCCTCACTGTAACTCTCTGTTTCCTATTGCTTAGGTACTCCCTTATCCACTGGAGCGCCCTACCTGTTACTCCTGCCTGTTTCTCCAGCTTATGCATCAACCTTTTATGGGGTACTGTGTCAAAGGCTTTCCGACAGTCCAAAAAAATGCAGTCCGCCCACCCTTCTCTTTCTTGCTTAATTCTTGTCACCTGATCGTAGAATTCTATCAATCCTGTAAGGCAAGATTTACCCTCCCTGAACCCATGTTGATGGGTTGTCACGAAGTCTCTTCTCTCCAGATGTGTTACTAGGTTTTTTCTCACAATCTTCTCCATCACCTTGCATGGTATACAAGTTAAGGACACTGGCCTGTAGTTCAGTGCCTCTTGTCTGTCACCCTTTTTGTATATTGGTACTACATTAGCAGTCTTCCATATTTCTGGTAGGTCCCCCGTTTCCAGTGACTTACTATACACTATGGAGAGTGGTAAGCAAAGTGCTCCTGCACACTCTTTCAATACCCATGGCGAGATTCCATCCGGCCCAACAGCTTTTCTCACATCCAGCTCCAGTAGGTGCTTTTTGACCTCATCTCTTGTAATTTCGAACCTATCCAAGGTCACCTGATTTGCTGCCACCTCTCCCAGCGCCGTGATATCTCCCTGTTCTATTGTAAAGACCTCCTGGAACCTTTTGTTGAGTTCTTCACACACCTCTTTGTCATTCTCTGTGTACCTGTCCTCGCCCACCCTAAGTTTAATCACCTGTTCCTTCACTGTTGTCTTCCTCCTGATGTGACTGTGTAGTAGCTTTGGTTCAGTCTTGGCTTTGTTAGCTATATCATTTTCATACCTTTTCTCAGCTGCTCTTCTCACACTGACATACTCGTTCCTGGTTCTCTGGTATCTCTCTCTACTTTCTGGTGTTCTGTTATTACGAAAGTTCCTCCATGCCCTTTTGTTCAGCTCTTTTGCTTTCATACATTCCCTATTAAACCACGGATTCTTCCTTTGCTTCTCTGTTTTCTCCTGTTGGGCTGGGACAAACCTGCTTACAGCCTCCTGACATTTTTGGGTGACATAGTCCATCATGTCTTGTACGGACTTGGTTCCGAGTTCTGTGTCCCAATGTATATCCCATAGGAATTTATTCATCTCCTCATAGTTTCCCTTTCTGTACGCCAGCCCTTTGGTTCCCAGTTCTTTTTTGGGGGTGATAATTCCTAGCTCAACCAGGTACTCAAAGCTCAATACACTATGATCACTCATTCCCAAGGGGGCTTCCAACTTAACTTCCCTTATATCCGACTCATTTAGGGTAAATATCAAATCCAGCAAGGCTGGTACATCCCCTCCTCTCATTCTTGTCGGTCCCTTGACGTGTTGACTTAGAAAGTTTCTTGTTGCCACATCCAGCAGCTTAGCTCTCCACGTGTCTGGGCCTCCGTGTGGGTCTCTGTTCCCCCAATCTATCTTCCCATGGTTGAAGTCTCCCATGATTAGAAGTCTGGATCCGTTCCTGCTAGCCACAGAAGCTGCTCTCTCTATTATATTGATGGTGGCCAACAGTGTGTCACTGTTAGTGTGTCAGTGTGTCACTGTTAGTGTGTCAGTGTGTCACTGTTAGTGTGTCAGTGTGTCACTGTTAGTGTGTCAGTGTGTCACTGTTAGTGTGTCAGTGTGTCACTGTTAGTGTGTCACTGTTAGTGTGTCAGTGTGTCACTGTCAGTGTGTCACTGTTAGTGTGTCACTGTTAGTGTGTCACTGTTAGTGTGTCAGTGTGTCACTGTTAGTGTGTCACTGTTAGTGTGTCAGTGTGTCACTGTTAGTGTGTCAGTGTGTCACTGTCAGTGTGTCACTGTTAGTGTGTCACTGTCAGTGTGTCACTGTTAGTGTGTCAGTGTGTCACTGTTAGTGTGTCACTGTTAGTGTGTCACTGTCAGTGTGTCACTGTCAGTGTGTCACTGTTAGTGTGTTAGTGTGTCAGTGTGTCACTGTTAGTATGTCACTGTTAGTGTGTCACTGTCAGTGTGTCACTGTTAGTGTGTCACTGTCAGTGTGTCACTGTCAGTGTATCACTGTCAGTGTATCACTGTCAGTGTGTCACTGTTAGTGTGTCACTGTCAGTGTGTCACTGTCAGTGTGTCACTGTTAGTGTGTCACTGTCAGTGTGTCAGTGTGTCAGTGTATCACTGTCAGTGTGTCACTGTTAGTGTGTCACTGTCAGTGTGTCACTGTCAGTGTGTCACTGTCAGTGTGTCACTGTCAGTGTGTCACTGTTAGTGTGTCACTGTCAGTGTGTCACTGTTAGTGTGTCACTGTCAGTGTGTCACTGTTAGTGTGTCACTGTCAATGTATCACTG
>WNGS01167094.1:0-12840 GCA_020271785.1 Procambarus virginalis | reverse complement strand
AACCAGCCCGTCCTCATAAACCAGCCCATCCTCATAAACCAGCCCATCCTCATAAACCAGCCCGTCCTCATAAACCAGCCCGTCCTCATAAACCAGCCCATCCTCATAAACCAGCCCGTCCTCATAAACCAGCCCATCCTCATAAACCAGCCCGTCCTCATAAACCAGCCCGTCCTCATAAACCAGCCCGTCCTCATAAACCAGCCCATCCTCATAAACCAGCCCGTCCTCATAAACCAGCCCGTCCTCATAAACCAGCCCTTTCACATTGTAACACCCATGACCCCCCCCCCTACAGTTCACACCCAGGGAAGCCTTCTCCAAGAGGTCAGCCCAGATGACCTCCGGATTATCTTGTATGTTGATTAAAAAATTCCTGGGTTAGTCTTAGTCAGCTAGTTTCAAATATAATATTTCTTGATACTCTTGTCAAACATTGCAATAGAATTAGACCCCAGATTCTAATGTGTAAACATCCATGGATCTCCCCCTTTTAGCCAGGTCAGACGTCAGTCACACACGTAATTAATAACTCCACTCTTGAAGAGTGTATGGTGAATGTCAAACAAGCTTAATTGAAATTTCCTAAGTGTTTGTGCACGTGTGGCCCGACCCCCTTGCATTTTTAGTGTAGGTAGCAACAGCAAATCTCCCCCTCCCCCCCTTTGGGGTTGTATATATATTGGTCCTGTAGAGAGTTAGGGACAGAGTGCGGGACACCGGGGTCGAGAGTGGCAGTGTGAAGAACATCTCACAGACCAAAGAGTGACAGAGTGAATCCACCGGATGGAGAGACAGAGGTCTTAAGGTAATGTGTGTGATCTCTGAGGTTTTGTTCCATGTCTAAATTTCTTAACTATCGGCCAGTGTTTGAGTAGGATTTATAGTGGTGTTTAGTATAATTTGGTTCTCAATAAACTTTTGTTAAATTTCCCGTCTGTGTCAATTGTTGAATCCTCTTAGCCTTTTGAATATAATGGCCTGACAACCGTCCCATAATTAATGACAGTTATAGAAAGTACTCTCCAAGTCAAGCAATGTTTCTTGCCTCGTTGCTTGATATAGTCTCACCGGTCAAGGCAGATGGTGGCAGCGTATTAATCCTGTGTAGCATTTCCTTGTTGGCAGTGTACCTTTGGTTCCGGTGTAACTATCATATGTCAGCTCATATTACAGTGTTCAATAACAGTGTTACCAAGTGCAACGATAGGAAGTGTTACTCAGGATAAGTAGTAGTGTTTACATTATTAGTTTAGTATACATTTTATAGTAATGTTACAATTATAGTGGTGTTACAATATCTACACATCTTGCACACATATCTGCACATCTTTCACACATATCTGCACATCTTTCACACATAGCTACACATCTTTCACCCGTAGTTACACATCTTTCACACATAGCTACACATCCTTCACACATAGCTACACATCCTTCACACATAGCTACACATCTTTCACACATAGCTACACATCTTTCACACATAGCTACACATCTTTCACACATAGCTACACATCTTTCACACATAGCTACACATCCTTCACACATAGCTACACATCTTTCACACATAGCTACACATCCTTCACACATAGCTACACATCCTTCACACATAGCTACACATCCTTCACACATAGCTACACATCTTTCACACATAGCTACACATCCTTCACACATAGCTACACATCTTTCACACATAGCTACACATCTTTCACACATAGCTACACATCTTTCACACATAGCTACACATCCTTCACACATAGCTACACATCTTTCACACATAGCTACACATCTTTCACACATAGCTACACATCTTTCACACATAGCTACACATCTTTCACACATAGCTACACATCTTTCACACATAGCTACACATCTTTCACACATAGCTACACATCTTTCACACATAGCTACACATCCTTCACACATAGCTACACATCTTTCACACATAGCTACACATCTTTCACACATAGCTACACATCCTTCACACATAGCTACACATCTTTCACACATAGCTACACATCTTTCACACATAGCTACACATCTTTCACACATAGCTACACATCTTTCACACATAGCTACACATCTTTCACACATAGCTACACATCTTCACACATAGCTACACATCTTTCACACATAGGTACACATCTTGCACACATAGCTACACATCTCCCACACATAGGTACACATCTTGCACACATAGGGTGCTAAATACCACCAAGGATGCCAATACGAGAACAAAAACGCATTAGGCGAATGATATCAAAATTATTTGATTCACCAAGAATTCTACCGAGGGACAATTGACCGCGAGGGATGGTCAGAAAGCAAGACACACGTTCGTCCTGGAAATCAGGACATTAAACAAAGATATGCATGACCGTAAGAGGGACAACGCAATTTGGACAATAAGGAGAAGGGCGGCGCTCCATTAAGTGACCGTGAGTTAAACGGGTATGGCCAATACATAACCTAGCCAGAGCCGTTTCCCACCACCAGTTACGGTGCTTAGTAGGAAGGGCACTGGGACACGCGACTCTTAAGAGTACACAGTTTGTTACCAATAACAGAAGACCAACAACTTTGCCAGCGGGCAAGGATGGAGGCACGAATAACTGGGTAAAAGTCTGAATAAAGAATACCTTTACAGGAGATGGGACAAGTGCGGATAGCTTCCTTAGCGGCAGCGTCCACACGCTCATTTAAAGAGACACCAACATGGCTGGGAACCCAGCAAAACTCAACCGACTTAAATTTACTGGAGATAAGAAACAGCCAATGTTGAATCTCAATGACCACCGGGTGGACCGGATTAAAGGACACTAAAGTCATGAAGGCACTATGAGAGTCAACTACCACCACAAAGGAGGAGTGACACCGGGAAGCAGGAGACGAAGATCGTTGAGAATAGCATAAAGTTCTACTGTGAAGATGCTAGTCTCCGGAGGAAAGCGACACATATAGGTGTGGTCAGGAAAAACAACAGAGTAGCCCACACCATCAGCACACTTAGACCCATCGGTGAAGATGGGAACAGAGTGCGAGTGAGAAAAAAGTGCTCAAGGAAGAGGCGTTTCAGAACTGTAGGAGGGGTAAAAGCTTTAGTGATGCGGGTCAGAGAAGTACAAAATTTGGGAAGGGGACCCTCCACGGGGGCAAGGATGGAACAGTACGAGGAGAAACATTGGTAATACGAACCGAAAGAGAATCTTGTAAGCGAGACAAACGGATAGAAAGAGGAAAGTGGTGAAGAGGAACAGGAACTACAGGAGGGGTAAAAGTCAAAGCACGAAAGAGGCGAGAGTGAGGATGCTGTAAAGATCGTGTAAGATAGGGAAGACTGTAGCAATCACGGCGGTCCTGGAGAGACAGAAAGCCACTGTCAGCATACAAGCTGAGGGCAGGAGTTGAACGAAAAGCACCAGAGCTGAGGCGCAACCCAGTATGGTGCAAAGGATCAAGACAGTGAAGAGGAGAAGGAGAAGCAGAAGAGTATGCAGGGCAACCATAATCAAGTTTAGACAGGACGAGAGAGGAATGCAAATAGAGGAGCGTGCGCCTATCCGCTCCCCAAGAATTAATGAACAAAACCTTAAGTAGGTTAAGGGCCTTAGAGCATTCAACACGGAGGTAAGAGATATGGGGCGACCAAGACAAACGAGAGTCAAAGAATAACCCCAAAAGCTTTGCAGTATCTTTGTACTCAAGGGGATGACCATAAAGTTACACAGAGGGACGAAGAACGACCCACTTCCGAGTAAAAGTCATGGCACAAGTCTTAGTAGTAGAGAACTTGAAGCCATGATTGGTGGCCCAAGACGACACGGCATCAATCGTAAGTTGAAGCCGCCGTTGAAGGAGAGGCGAATCATCACCTCGACAGCAAAGAGTAAGATCGTCAACATAAAGAGCGGAGAAGATGCCAGAAGGAAGGGAGGAAAGAAGACCATTGAGGGCAACCAGAAAAAGAGTAGTGCTCACCTTGGGGTACACCTTCACACTGCCGAAAAGAGGCAGAGAGAGTGGTACCAAGTCTGACTCGAAAGGTACGACGAGAGAGAAAGCTTTGAAGGAAGAGAGGGAGATTACCACGAAGGCCAAAAGAACGAAGTTGGGACAGAATATGGTATCTCCAAGTCGTGTCATAAGCCTTTTCCAGGTCAAAAAGGACAGCAACAACGGAGGTCTTCGCAGCAAAAGCAGTACGAATATAGACCTCCAAGTTCACCAGGACATCAGTCGTGCTGCGGCACTTGCGAAAACCAAATTGAAAAGGAGAGAGGTGGTGATGGTGTTCCAAGAACCACATCAGATGGACATTTACAATACGCTCAAAGAGCTAGCAGACACAACTTGTGAGAGCAATAGGGCAGAAGTCCTTAGGGGAGGTACCGAGAGACCTTAGTTTCCAAATAGGTTATCATGAGATGAGGTTATCTTGAGATGATTTCGGGGCTTTTGTGTCCCCACGGCCCGGTCCTCGACCAGGCCTCTACCCCCAGGAAGCAGTCCGTGACAGCTGACTAACACCCAGGTACCTATTTTACTGCTAGGTAACAGGGACATAGGGTGAAAGAAACTCTGCCCATTGTTTCTCGCTGGTGCCCGGGATCGAACCCGGGACCACAGGATCACAAGTCCAGCGTGCTGTCCGCTCGCCCAAACGACTCCCTTACAGGTACGGAGTACAACGGCATCGAGCCAGTCCTCAGGGATGGACGACGACTCCCAGACCTGGTTATACAGACTCAGTAAATACTGAGACGTGCACGGAGGGAGATGGCGAAGCATCTCATAATGAACGTCATCCGAACCCGCTGCCGTAGATCCGCAGAGGGCCAGGGCAGACTGAAGTTCAGAAAGATAGAAAGGATCGTTATAGGGAAGGCGGAGATGAGTGTAGAAATCTAAAGGATATGATTCAAGAACAGGCTTATGAAGAAGGAAGGATTGAGGATGATGAGAACCAGAGCTAACAGTAGAAAAGTGGGAACCCAGTTCGGTCGCGACCGTCACTGGGTCTGCCACAAGAGTACCACGGAGGTAGAGAACCGGCAAGACATCTGAAACGAACTTTCCCGCAATCTTACAGATCTTCCATATCTGCAGAAGAGGAGTATTGGACGTAATGGTGGAAACATAAGATTTTCAACTCTCACGTTTAGCTGTACGGATGGTCCTACGGGACACCACACTTGCCCTCTGAAACAAAATAAAAGAATCAGCCGTCTGCCGGTGGCGTTGTTTCTTCCAGGCTGCACTCTTACAGTGGAAGAGCGAGGAATAGAGTGGAGGGCAGCGTCGAAGACAGTGTCATAAAAAAGAAAGAGGGCGCGAGGAAGAGGCAGAGATGAGAGGTCAGAAAGAGTAGCACGGAGGGTGAATAAGCTGCAGTCAGCCTTGGCAAACTGCCATTTAGGGAAGGAGAGGGGAAAGAAAGAGTGGGGGGGGGAATGGGAAAGAAGACAGAGGAGACATGTTGGACTGGGCAGGAAGGGGAGAAACTCCAGGTGGAGAACCAGGAGGGAGACCATTCGGGACAGGACACAAAGGAATAGGGGAGGAGGTGGAGGGTGTGTTTGGGTCTAATGCCTGGAAACGGTTGTGAGACTAAGCAAGGTGGGAAGGACGAGAAGAGGTAGAACGCAACACGCGACCATAGGATACACCCGCGATAGGGGTGAGACAACGAACTTTACGTCTCGCTTCAGGAAAAGTCGGACGATCACGGTGTTTCAAGTTGAGGACGGCTTCCTCGAGTTTGTAGTGTATACACGAACGTGAGAAGGTAGGGTGGGCCTCGCCGCAATTGAGGCAGTGAGCCTGGGGAGAAGAGCACTCGGACTTAGAATGATCATCGTCCCCACACATGCGGCATTGATACACAGTAGTTGTGCACTTGAGGGCACCGTGCCCAAACTTCCAACACTTACTGCAAAGTCTAGGAGAGAGAATGTACTCCTGAACGGAGCATCTGGCTCTGGCAAGAATAATAGAGGGCGGAAGGGCCCTACTATCAAAGGTAATTTTTACAACTCGAAGGCGCTGACGGCGACGACCACGAGGGGGTCGAGTAAACGTGTCCACCTGGAGGCAGAATGGCCTTGGGCTTCGAGGATATGTTTAATATCCTCATGGCAATCTTTGAGGTCCCTAACACCAGTTGCAACATGGTATGGGAGAAGAACAGTGCCAACACTGGCATTTAACCGAGCGTTTTTGGAGACCTGAACAGGGGGTCTCTCCAATGTAGGACAAAGCGGCTAAGCGAGTAGCTGCATCCTGAGAAGGAGCAGCAACGACACGTGTACCGTAATTGGTGAGGTTAAAAGTAACAGAGGCATCTACTGAATCAACAAGGTGTTTATGGAGGGAGAAATCGTCAAGAGGAGTAGAATCCAGATGGTGGAGATCAAAGTATTTAGCCCATGTAGCGGGACCAAACAAGGCATTGTAAGTATTAGTATGGGAAGGGATCGTGCGAGTGCGGCCGTGGCGGGGATGACGTTGAGAACCCCCAGAGTGAGAGGGGGGTAAACGGCGCAGTAGTCACAATGAGAGATGGAGCCGTGTGAGGGGACGAGGTGGTCACCACTGGGGGCTGGGAACTCAACCCTACCAAAAAGGAGGGAGGGGAGTAGTCAGGAGGGTCAAAGGAGGAGTAAGGTAGGGGCCCAATGCAGCAGGGGCTACAGGACCTAGTCTTCCAACACAGTCCAACTCGGGGGCTTGGTCGCCCACCCCCACGATCCTGAGAAAGTACAAGGGAAACATTATCTGCCATTGAAACGAGGAAAGACTTTCATTCACGAATGTGCCCCCACACCCACCATTGAGTCACAGTTAGAGGCAGGACACCCAACAAGAAGCTATCGCCGAACATGCCAGGGCCCCCCAGGGGTGCGTCGCGAGTATACGCCCCACAAACCAAATACAATGTTTGCATTTGTCTGATGCTTAAGAACCGTCAGTCCATCGAAATCGGGTTCAGTGACGAAAGGAGGATTGACAATAAAAGGGTCCCCTCGTTCGAGATGTTGGGTACTACAGTTCTATGGGTGCAAGAGTATTCCTCCCCAAACACCCGGACGTCAAAATAAAAGAAAACTGAAAGAAGAATCAAAACAGGCAAAAGGTCGGCAGGGAATGACAATGAGAAAGGAGAAGAGGGGGGAGAAAAACGAAACAGAAGGAAAAGGAAAAGGCGTCCAGCAAAATTTGTGAGGACAGCAGCAGGAGCACAAGGCTACAAAAGGGCAGGGGACCACCCCAAGGAGCATCACACCCCAGTTGCCGCCCACTAAGCTCCCTCACGGCAGCAACAAGCTGGACAGGGAGGGGGCAAAAGAAAGAGGTCTTTGGTTAATGTGTGGTTTTAACTCTCCGAGACCGTGTGAGGGATTGTGGACAGCCAATGCAGTTCTCAGTGCATCCAAACAAATTGTTATGATCCTCTTAGCAGAGTGGTAAGTGTTTTAGGATGTTTCATACCTCTATGCCCTGCCGAGGGGAGGGGGTGAGCCCGCGGATGTTGTGGTTATGAGAAAGGCTACCGCTCGAGAAGATGATAAGAAAATGGACCAGATGTCCACCGAGAAGGAATGATAAAGTATTGTGACAAGTGGGAGCGGTTACTAGGACTTGAGGCTGAGAAGAGGACCTCAACATACTGTGTGGCTTGACTACACACATCCACAACAACACTCACCTCCTCCTTCTCCCAAGCGAATCTCTAGTGAGGTTGATGGGGTTAGTGGAGGGTATGGGAGGGGGTGTGGAGTATCGTTATGACCGAGCTCAACATCCATTCTTGCAGTTCACCCATAGTCACTAACGAGACAGGGTGTGATGGCAGCTCCTCCGGCCTTCTTACGTATATTCATTCATTCAATAGTGGAAACACCTACGCGATACCTGCTGCCACTAGGTGAGTACAACTAGGAGTACACCGCACATGGCCACGCGCCAGCTACCCATCCCCCGCTCCCTCTTCAATTATTTCCCGCGTGCAATCTTCAAAGCCCACCTCATCCCATATCCCACCTTCTCGATATCCCTAACCTAACCTACCACATACTGAACAGGATCTCCTAGGCCTGGTGATGCCAGGTGTTAATTGCCAGCATGCAAGTGAGAAGCCCTTCCCCCAGTCAGAGCGAGAAAGGACGCAGCTGGTCCACCACCTCTCATGAAGGTATCCTTCTTACTCCCAACCCCTTCACATTTGTTCCACATGCTTAGATCTTTCACCCTCCCATGCTTAGATCTACAGACCCTATGCTTAACTCTCTCTAAGCATACACACACCTGTACAACTCTATGCTTGCAAAACATACACTTTCAACACTCACCATTACCATCACTTCAACAAACACACCTGCTACACATGCTCACCCTATCCTAACCTTACACCCCATTAAACACATGGTGACTAGAACCGGGCGAGCGGGACACCTCTCATGCACTGAGATGGATCGCCCCGCGCTCACCTGGACAGGTGTGCCTCAAGTAGCACACCTGCTCCAGGTGTCACGTGCGGTTCTAGTCACCAATTTCACTACTCAGCTACACTGAAGCACCTCCAACACCTGCTACACTGATGCATATGCTCCACCTCCCAAACCTGCTACACTGCCACTTGTTCCACATCTGCTACACTGATGTTCGTGCCACACCTACACTGACACATCTGCCACACTTGATACACTGACACACCTGCCACAGCTGCTACACTGACACACCTGCCACAGCTGCTACACTGACACACCTGCCACAGCTGCTACACTGACACATCTGCCACAGCTGCTACACTGACACATCTGCCACAGCTGCTACACTGACACATCTGCCACAGCTGCTACACTGACACACCTGCCACAGCTGCTACACTGACACACCTGCCACAGCTGCTACACTGACACACCTGCCACAGCTGCTACACTGACACACCTGCCACAGCTGCTACACTGACACACCTGCCACAGCTGCTACACTGACACACCTGCCACAGCTGCTACACTGACACACCTGCCACAGCTGCTACACTGACACACCTGCCACAGCTGCTACACTGACACACCTGCCACAGCTGCTACACTGACACACCTGCCACAGCTGCTACACTGACACACCTGCCACAGCTGCTACACTGACACATCTGCCACAGCTGCTACACTGACACACCTGCCACAGCTGCTACACTGACACACCTGCCACAGCTGCTACACCAATACACCTCCAACTCCTGCTGCACTATCGCACCTCCCACACCTGCTACACTGACACACTCCTACTACACTGATTCACCTTCCACACCTGCTGCACTGACACACCTCCCATACCCCACACCTGCTACACTGACACACCTCCCATACCCCACATCTGCTACACTGACACACCTCCCATACCCCACATCTGCTACACTGACACACCTACTACACTGATTCACCTTCCACACCTGCTACACTGACACACCTCCCATACCCCACATCAGCTGCACTGACACACCTGCTACACTGACACCTGCGACACCTACTACACTGACACACCTGGCACACTTGTCGGAAAAACCAACACCATTTTCTAACATTTAATACAATAGGCAGATAATATTGCTGCTGTTTTGTACTAACAAATTAACTCAAAGAAAACGAGTCTCCAGTGGAAATTTCCTCGAAAGAAAATGGGGGATACCATTGCCGTATGTCGCCCTTAAATTCACCAGCTATTATTTGGGGAAACTCTCTTAATACCGCAGTCTCTGGACAGTAACCACCATAAAAACATTTCCTTTGAACCAGCTTAATTATCAGTACTAAAATAGATAAATGAGGGCCTTCTTTTCACTTCTTGATAAAACGCATCTGAGGAACAGCTGATGCGTCAGTGGAGGAGAGGCCGACAGACGCCATTATTGAATTTAACATAAACAAGTCTCGCTGGAGCGCCAAGACGCTCAACAATCTTCCCTGTAGATGTGTTGTTATGGGGTTCAAAGAGCTTTCATCGTCAACACTATCTTCGTCTACAATCAGGGAAGTGTTCACCATCGAAACCCATTGTTTATTGATTCCTGGGCAGTAATGTTGGGTAGATTAGGGTGTACCAGTTAAGACACTGGACTAGCAACCAAACAGGATAATATTAATTAAATCCTAACTAATAAATTGCCAAATTTTCCCAATGATATAGCTTTCATATATAGGTTACGATTATTATTGTGTGCGCCATTTGACAGGTGAAATTGGAGGGAAGAAGAATTAACAATTACCTGGTACAAGAAGTAACATGTGTTGACACCAGCCTCGCCCACAAGGGTGGTATTGGCGTGGTCGTACCTGGTTGTCTAGGCCATAACAACTGTACAGATAAGCCGTATTTGTTTTTATTTTAATTACAAATATATGTAGTCTAATATTGTAGTGAATGTCTACTAATAAACAATTTTGATTGATAGGCTATATATATATATTATATATATATATATATATATATATATATATATATATATGTCGTACCTAGTAGCCAGAACGCACTTCTCAGCCTACTATGCAAGGCCCGATTTGCCTAATAGGCCAAGTTTTCATGAATTAATTGTTTTTCGACTACCTAACCTACTAACCTAACCTAACCTAACTTTTTCGGCTACCTAACCTAACCTAACCTATAAAGATAGGTTAGGTTAGGTTAGGTAGGGTTGGTTAGGTTAGGTCATATATCTAAGTTAATTTAACTCCAATAAAAAAAATTGACCTCATACATAATGAAATGGGTAGCTTTATCATTTCATAAGAAAAAAATAGAGAAAATATATTAATTCAGGAAAACTTGGCTTATTAGGCAAATCTGGCCTTGCATAGTAGGCCAAAAAGTGAGTTCTGACTACTAGGTACGACATATATATATATATATATATATATATATATATATTATATATATATATATATATATATATATGTCGTACCTAGTAGCCAGAACGCACTTCTCGGCCTACTATGCAAGGCCCGATTTGCCTAATAAGCTTAGTTTTCCTGAATTACTATATTTTCTCTAATTTTTTTTCTTATGAAAAGATAAAGCTACCCATTTCATTATGTATGAGGTCAATTTTTTTTATTGGAGTTAAAATTAACGTAGATATATGACCGAACCTAACCAACCCTACCTAACCTAACCTAACCTATCTTTATAGGTTAGGTTAGGTTAGGTAGCCGAAAAAGTTAGGTTAGGTTAGGTTAGGTAGGTTAGGTAGTCGTAAAAACATTATTTCATGAAAACTTGGCTTATTAGGCAAATCGGGCCTTGCATAGTAGGCTGAGAAGTACGTTCTGGCTACTAGGTACGACATATATATATAATATTATATATATATATATATATATATATATATATATATATATATATATATATATAATATATATATATATTATTAAATATGACCGAAAAATAAGATAAAATTCTAACACGAATTTCTCGATCTTCCTTAATTTCTTTTTACTGTCGATGGTAAATGAAAAATCAATTCTCCAAAATTCATTTTTATTCTAGTCTGACGCGGACACTTGAGCGCCTTCGTAAAACTTATTACATTTTCAAAGACTTTAGTTTACACACACACAACTTATAACTGAATGTTGTTGTTGTTTGGGTCTTTTATACCTGCATTTGGAGTGAGTGATGTAATAAAATAGTAAGGTGAAAAAAACTTTCAACAAAAACACAGAACACGGAACAATGGTATAAGTTAAGGGCAGACTTGTAAACTGCAGACGGCCTATTGGCCCATATTCTTGGCTTCTATATTGGAGCGGAGTCTTGAAGGGGGTAGAATATAGTTGTGCATTATTGGCTGTTGATTGCTGGTGTTGGCTTCTTGATGTGTAGTGCCTCGCAGATGTCAAGCCGCCTGCTATCGTTGTATCTGTCGATGATTTCTGTGTTGTTGCAATGATTTCTCAGGTGATGGTTTGGTTTTGGGAAGAGATTATATGTTTCCTTAATGGAGCCCTGTTGCTTATGCATCGTTAAACGCNCTCGGTATACTTAAACACGGCAATTAACCTCTGTTGTAACGACTCTAAGTCTGTGAAATGTGCTCAGTAATGTCGCATCTAAAGTGTCGTAATACATGTTCTCTGCGCTCATGACAGCTTCCTTTCCTGGGTATATGTGGTGGGTATTCCCAGACGCCGCTTCTACACCACTACGCCACCACATGCTCAAAAGACTTGTTACCTGGGGTTCTGCTGAACCCATGAGTGTTCCTGAGGCTTCCACTATAGCCGTACCAGGACTTGTCACAAAAGTCCCCCATGCACTCTGCCTCAGTCGTCCAGCAATGCTGCCTCTGATGCCTCTCTTTCAGTACACTTTTTTTTATTGATAGTCACGTTACTGCGATTGTGTAATAGGGATTAACTATTGATAGGTACTGACAGCTTAATGGACAGCGCTCGGGATTCGTAGTCCTGAGGTTCCTGGTTCTATCCCCGGTGGAGGAGGTAACAAATGGGCAGAGTTTCTTTCACCCTGATCCCCATGTTTACCTAGCAGTAAATAGGTACCTGGGAGTTAGACAGCCGCTACGGGCTGCTTCCTGGGGGATATGTAACAAAAAGAGGCCTGGTCGAGGACCGGCCGCGGGACGCTAAGCCCCGAAATCATTTCAAGATAACCTCAGATGTTCACCTCTTGTGTTTTCTCATAAGTGCAAAAGTTACCCAGAAATATAATTTCGCCTCAAGAGCGGCTGCAGCATGTATCGTGATACATGTTAACTACAGAGCCTCTGATGGTGTTACCAACGCCACAATCCCCGGCTCTATCTTAAGTTACGAGTCC
>WNGS01167093.1:9776-46887 GCA_020271785.1 Procambarus virginalis | reverse complement strand
CTTTTCAGGGTGGCGAGCTTAATTTTCGCGGTATGTATTTAAATTTGGTATCATTGTGTTCGCGAGAGAATGCTCTAGAGTAATATATACATAAATTGTCACCAAATTCAACATGAGAACCACACAGAATAAGAAAATGCGGCGTTCGTTAGCCGTGAGCGTCAAACCGGGCATGAATGTTTACGATGTTTTTATGTTTGCCAACCCCCTAATGTTTATTCGTGGTTTTTTTGGTATCATTGTGACCGCAATAAAATTCCCTACACGGACATATGAATAGGAATCATAAATAATGGTGTCGCCCCGCACGCAGGAATGTGGGAAGTTGGCCGACGGTTACACGCTCCAGCGCGCCCAGCTACAACCACAACTGAAATGTTTATACTCTGCACATGTTTGTGACCCTCATTTTAGATGTACGTGTTTTATTTTTGTATCACTGTGTAGCTAATGAAATGTTCTATAAGAGCATATGCATAACATTTCACCAAAGCTAACATTACGCACACCACCAACCAAAGAACTGCGTCCTTTGTTTGGCGCTAACGCTAAACTCTGCTAAACTCTCCCCATATGTTTCTACTCTGATTGTGTTTATCAAGTCCAAACTTGCTGCATATGGTTTTGTTTGGTATCGCTGTCATCGCAATAAAATTGCCTACACAGACATATCCATAAAAGTTAGTCACATGGGCGCGCCTCACCCCCAAACACATCGATGCCTCACCCGCCCATTCACCCATTTCCACACCCGCTACACCCAATACACCCGCCAAACAAAAATATATTTCCAATGGAAGTTTTTGTGCTACATTGTCCATTTTGGTATCAAAATACTCGCAATAAGATGCACTATGTAGACATACCAATCTGAACACTAAGAACCGGAAGATATATAGAAGTACCCACAGCAAAGTATAGTAATAGTAATAAAGTAATAACTTCACAATGATGAATACAAAGTGTGTGTACTTACCCACGATGTGATGATGGAAGGTCAATAAGTTGAGCATTTGGTTATCCACTCCACCTGCTTCAGGAAAATGTCCCTGAAGTTGCTCAACAGATGTTACGTTAGGTGGAGTGGATGGTTGCAGAGGCGTTATTTCTTTGCTTTCCAAAATACCCTCTTGCGATGGTATTTTGTGTAGCATGGTGAGGGACATAGTGCAACTCCACATGTCTTGCACTGATACTTAGAGTCTTTCCTAATTCCTGACTTCATGCAAACACGACAGCGTTTCCATTTAGCAATTGTCACTATAGCGTGGCTCAACCTCTTGTTTAGCCTATCCTCTGAATCAACAATACGGGGATTCTTCACAGGTGGAGGAATAGGTTCAGGTGCAGGCGTTTCAGTTTCACTGTCTGATGAGGATGACTTGTGCTGGGCGTGTAGGAGGAGGAAATAAAGGACGGCTCACTCCAGATGGGCCAGGTGTTGCCAAATCGGCTGCATGATCTTGATAGTCAGCAGCATGTGGGATAGGGCTTTCAGTGTCAGGCCACTCATCCAGGTCCCACCTCAACAGGGCCCATATTGCCACCTCATGAAACTGGAGTAGGGTCAGTTTCTTGGTATCAGTTGTGTACATCTTGTACAACACATAGGCATTGTGTAGAGCCATTTGAAGGAAATAGAATGTGATCTTCTTAGTCCACTTATGTGATTTCCTGGTGAACCTGTAATATTTGATCATTTGGTCGAAGTGATCAACACCTTTCATGTTGGTGTTGTAGTCGCAAATGGCTGTGGGTTTGTTGACTGTTATAATCTCAACTGTTGATGTTCCGTCACGTTTCTTCACTCGCCTCCTTCTTTGTATCTCTTGTGTGTCTGCATTATGACAGTTTGTGATCAATGACACCACTCTTTTGTCTTTCCATAGGATAACGAAAGTGTTGTCCTTGCGCCTGAAAATAGTTTGATCAACAGCGAATTTCCTTTTTGAAATTTGTTGCAGATCTTTTGGGACGCCATGCTGCAACCTCAGTGTTCCACAAGTGTACACACCATTTTCCCTTAGCACTTCAGTTAGATTGACAGAGTTATAATAATTGTCCATGTATAGATGATAGCCCTTGTTCAATAAGGGTTGCATAAGGCCCATCACTGTCTCCACTGTTGTCTTGCCAACTCCACTATACACTTCAAAATCAATAATATATCCAGTCCTTGCCTCAGCTAGCATGTACAACTTTACCCCATACTTATCAGGTTTATTGGGGTTGTAAACCTTGAAGGATAAACGACCGTGCCACGACATTGTACCTTCATCCAAACTGAGTTCTTTATTGGGAACATAGTATGTGACAAATTTCTTGGTCAAGTAGGTAATGATGGTGCTTAGTTTTATCACGCGGTTCTTGTTGTTTGGAGGAACTGCAAGCTGGTTATAAGTATGAAAAAACGTGCCAATATGTTCGTGTCGTTTTGCAGTCATGAAAATATTGAAGGTCCTCATATGCCACAACCGCATAGTTTGCCAGTACATTCTCATTGTCGGGAGTCGTGCAATACCCATCAACATTGACAAACCCAAAAACCTGGCCATTTCCTTCACTGATACTTCTTTCCATAACCTCGTGGTGCGCCTTGAAGCATTCCGAATAAACTGGGCTGCATACAGGTTGGTTTCCACTGTGAGAAATTGGATGAGGGCACGTGTCAAAAATAATTGTATAAATTGCAGGGCAGTGATCGGAACAGGGACAGTTAGGCCTGGTGTGGCAGTGAAATTGCCTACAATTGGTGGTGTATTGTCAGTACACCAGGCATCATCGGGATTCGGCTGCTGAAGACGTCCTGCACGCCTCCTTATGGGTGGCTTGGGCCGGCCATGATCCGCCTCCTCCTCCTCACTCTCCTCGCTACTCTCAAAAGTCGAAGAGTAATCGAACTCTTCCGACATCACTGTGTCCTCACTATCACTACTGAAATCACTCTGACGTTCGTCCCCTTCAACATCTGCCTCAACATCTGACAAATGATCCAATAAAGCAGGATATTTACTGGGGGTGAGCCTCACATTCTTGTACGCTTCGTAAAGTGCCCTCAACTTATCTTCTTTGGTCGTTTTGGGATCTTTCTTGGGCGTAGAAGTGCTCTGTCCTTTACCACGATCCATGTTTTCAAGTAATAATGGGTTTCAAAGACACGGGAACGAATAAAGACTCGTAAACGGGCAAGAGAGATGCACAGGTACTGGACGCGAGGGCGCGTAGATCTGGTCGCGACTGCTGTAAACAAAGCACTAGGCCGACCGCATGGCGTGACCCATAATGCCATGCGGCCTACGGAGGATTGTGGGAAAACAATGGCGCTCATTTCAACAAAAAAAATGAAGATCGGATAGTAATTTTTTTTTTACAATTATTTATATTAAGTGACGCAGATGGCGTCGTTGGAACCTATTCAGTAGAAAAATGTGTGACGCAAGTGTCGTCTGTAGAACGTGAAAGTGTTAATTTCATCTTCTTAGTCCTACACTGAGCTTTATTTTTGCTCTGTACCTAGTGTTACCCAATCTCCTAATTCTTATGTATTTAACCCAAACAACCCTATCATTGTGTTCATTGCTGTCTTCCTTTATGTGCTAGCCATTTGCTGTATTGTGCCTACCAATTTTTGTCAACTACCATTCAAGCTGTCATTGCAATCAATCTTAGCTACCTAAGTGCTTTATTATACTGTACCTACAATTTTCTCTCATCTTTTTTTTTTTTCTTCTTCTTCTTGCTATGTAACTGTTATCATTTCTTTATTATAAATTTTGCTAGTATTTACCTATTTAAAATTTTCTTAGATTAAGGATCTGCCCGAAACGCTGCGCGTACTAGTGGCTTTACAAGATTGTAATTACCATATTATATATTCTCACATTCCCAATGTACCTTCTTGTATATGAATAAATAAATAAATAAATAAATAAATAAATCTTTAAAAAAATCATGGTCCACATTGCCGAGTGTCAGAGCCTCAATAGTGAGTGAGCAACCAAGGCTGGCGCTCGCAGCATGAGCGCACAGCACTGCTGTTCAGCGTGTGACCACAGCATCGCCTAATATTGTCAAAATATATATATAATCTGTTTTATTTAGCCATGATAGTATTATAGAAGAGCCTGAGTGTGATAATGACTTGGTACAGTGTTCAAATATCAGTGATTCAATGCTGCTCACGATGTTCACAGCGCTAGCCACAGCACCACAGCATTATTTCGTCCATCTAGGAATCTTCAAACGACTTTTCTGGGGGGAGCCCCGTCGGCTCCCCGGAGCTATCCAGGCTCAATGGATATGTATAACTTTCTGGCATCAGTCAAAGTGCTAGGAGTTCTTGCCTACCGGGGACCACGAGCCAGAACCTGGCCCCCTCAGAGAGGCACGAGGAGCAATGGCCTATAGAAACCCCTTTTGTGATTGGGAGCATTCTATGTCTGCCATCGACCGGGACAGGCACCCAGAAAGGTAGGCGCCCCAAAACAAACCCCTATTCTGGTGAAATTATTGCTACCGAAAGCCGAACGAGTGGACAAAACTCTCCAAACAAAATTATCAAACTAGCATGACTTCGCCGCGCCACCGTCTGCGCAACCCCCCCCCCCTCCCTGAAAGGGGGAAGGGGGAGCCCCAGACCCTCCACGCGGGCGATCCAAATGGCAGTTCTTGGCTGATGGTAGTACTGGCTGGTCGAGTGCCTCTGGCTCCGGTTTTTGTTTCAGTTCTGTGCCTTGTGGTGTGGACTGTCTCTACCGGTGGGGTGTGAGCCAGGAGTAAGATTCCATGGTACTCGGGCTGCATGTGCCTAGGGCTATCTTCCCTAGGTGCCCTGTAAGTACTGCCCTTGGGGCTTGGGGCCACCTTCCACAAGTCACCTTGGGTTCTGCCTCCGCTGTGTCCTTTACTGCTCGGTACTGGGCCGCCCTTGGAGTCAGCTGGGGTTTTGTTGCCCTGGTTTGTCTCTGGGTAGGTGGTAGTTTTCGTCACTGGTAGGGGCGCGGGGTACTGCACAGCTAGTTTTCACCATTAACAGCGGCCGGCTCTGTTCCGCCTGGGTACGTTGTCCTCTTGCGGGGTTTTTCTTTTGTTTTTGTTTTTGCCTGGTGGGGGGTCTGCCTTTACTGTGGTCCCCCTTTCCTGTTCTAGGTAAATTTCTTTCGAATTCTTCTGTTGGCGGTACTCCCCGCTTGGCCCCCATGAGTGGACGTGTCCCGGGGGTTCAGCTTTAGCAGTTTGATTGGTAGATTGGGCACCGGTTCGCGGTACCCTGCCTGGGCTTCCCTTAGCGTGTACTAAAGGCTAAGGGCCCTGGGAAACCCCACGGGGGCTCCGTGGTCCTCTAGGTGTGTCCCCGGAGTCCCCCTCGCGTCCTGCGAGTTTGACGGTTGATCTGTCCCCTTGTCTCAGGGTGACACTCACCTGTTGTGCCTCCGCCATGCTGCCTGTTGGGTCCTTGTTCTTGTGACCCGGAGTCGTCCGATGATTGTCGTCGGTACGCGCTCTCCTTCACCCAGGCCACTGGTCTTGATATCAGGTGCAGGCGGCTGCGGCGTTGCTTGCTGGGTGTGTGTTGCTGCAACGCTCTTGGTTTGCAGCCCCGGCTGCCCCATTTTGGTGGTTGGGGTCTGGACTTTGGGGTGGGGGTCGCTTCGGCTCTGGCTCCTTCCACTTCTTGTTCCTCCCCTTCTGTTCTCCTCACTTCCTCCCTTGCTTCCTGCTCCGAACCATAGGCGGGTTTCGGGGTTGGGGCGGGGTCTGGTTGGGTTGAGACTCGGGCGGTCTCGGGGGTTTTCCTCTTCCGGGGTGGCGGCGGAGGCATTCGAGTCGGTTCCTCCAGCCGTGCCGTATGGGTCTGACCAGTGGGCTCCCTTCATTAGTGTTTGCACGGCTGCCCCG
The DNA here is from genome assembly GCA_020271785.1 of Procambarus virginalis. NCBI lineage: Eukaryota > Metazoa > Arthropoda > Malacostraca > Decapoda > Cambaridae > Procambarus > Procambarus virginalis. The sequence continues at coordinate 40,989 of WNGS01167093.1, read as the reverse complement.
GCTTTTCCTTGTTAAGCTGGGGCTTTGGGGGTGCGGCTCGGCCCTGGGTCATGCCGTAGAGGTTCCTGGGGTTAGGGAGGGGTTGCCTGGGGGCCTCGGCCCCGTTTGCCCCTCTTAGGTCCTTGTACCTTTGGTGTTGGGCTGGCAGTTCCTCAGTGGGGTTGTTCCTTCCCTCTGTGTTCCTGTTGTTTTCGGGTATACCCCTCCCTGGGTTCGGTTCCGTGTTCCTTCGGGTTCGTCGGTCCCTTCGTTCCTGGGGGTGTGTTTCACCCCCTTTTCCTTACCCTTTTCGCTCTTATGTCACGATGCTGTTCACAAAAACACACACACAAAAAAAAAAGTGTTCAGGTAAGGTGAATCCATACAAGGTGTGAAACAAACATTGATGGATTTCTATATTGACCTAGTACATAGTGCCTAAACTGCTTCGTATCATTGTCCCTGCATGTTCCTTGGTCAGGGGTGCTTGTCATGGTTCTCGTTGCTTCATGAGTCTCTTCGTACCTTCCAATATTATTGGAACGTCTGTTGATTTTCGATGTGGTTTCCGTCGGGTCTTTTGTTGGTCTTGTTGGTTCCCTTCCATCATCTGTTTTCTTTCGCTTCGTTTTCACCTTGTTTTTTGTTTTCGCGTTGTCTCTACTTCCAGTTTCACCATTCTTTGTCTTCGTTCCGCACACCTTCCTGGTGTTTGTACGAGGTCTGTACGTTGTGTGTACGATTTGTGTGTCCGCCTGGTGTACGAGCCACGCCTCCCGGTGGACGGGTGGTGCATTTCGTACCTCGTGTGCTGGGGTTGCGGTGTGCGTTTTGTTTACGGGCGGTATGCTCGTGTGTTCGCGTCGTTTCTCGTGGTTTTCTGCGGCGGCTTGCTTGTTTCTCCCTCCAGTTGTGGCCCTCTGGATGCTGAGGGTGTTTTGGATTTATATCTGGGGGTGTCACTTTGTTCTCCCTCTGTACTGCTTCATCTTCTGCAGGGCGCGCACCTCTGACCGTATTTCTCCTTCGACCTCGCATTTTATTCAGGTAAGGGTACATACTATTCCTGCTGCCTCGAGTATGCATGGCTTTCGGGCACACCTTTAGCGCTGCTCCTGGTATGTTACTTGGCTCGCCTGTGTTGTGGCCCGGTCGTGTGTCTGCTCTGCAGGTGAGGTTGTCTTGTCTGGCGCTTCTGTCCGCCTAGTGCTGATTCTCACTTTTGGTGGGGTGCTTGCCTAGTTGTGCTTGCGGGGGTTGACTCTGGCTCTTGGGCCCCGCTTCTCCTGTCAGTTGACGATTGTGCAGTTTCCTGAGCCTTCTGGGCTCTGTCTTCACGTTTGTTCCTGTGGGTGGCGTCTGCCTCCTCCACGTGGCTTTTTGGTGCTTTTTGCTTCCTTTCCCCTCTGACATTAATCAGGTTCTCTTAGTGTCTGTGGCTCCTTTGGGTGCTCACTACCTCCTGTGTCTCCTTGTGTGTTCAAACATACGGACATAAGTACAGTGGACCTGCGGGGGGCCTATTGGCCCGTGCGAGGTAGCTACTGTTTCTTACCATCCATTCCCACTCACATACTTGTCCAACCTGCCCTTGCACCAATCGTGGGGCCCCACCACCACGTTACGTGGTACTTGGTTCAGCGCGTCACCGGGCCTATTACAGTGCAGGTCATTCCTCTGGTATTTCCTGATTCAGCACTTATCCCTTTTATGCCCGTTGTTTCGTGCCCACAATGTACCGTAAGGGTGGCTTGTGCCACTCTCCCAGTTTCTATTGTTTCGTGGGGATTGGTCAATAAACACAAACACTACGGAACTACTTATCTTTTGTTGTGTATTCTGTAGTTGCGGGTGATATTTTGGCGGGCAATGGTGCGGGTTGGGCGCTCCGAGTGTCGGTACGGTGTCTCACATGTCTGTTCTAGACCACACTTGCTGGTAGTCTAGTTATTATTCGCTACTCTGCTGGTTATATGCTTGGGCGCCGCCTCACAGTTCTCCACAGGTTGGCAGGACTTTTCCTTGGACGTACGGAACGGTTTGAGTTCCATCGTTGGTACTTTGGAGAGCTTTGCTTCTCTGGTTAGGCTCATGCGTTTGGAACGAGTATCTTCTTGGGATACTCTACTCACTCCGCCACCCTTGTTCACTGTTCCATCCTTGTTTACTCTTCCCTGCTGGGCGGGATTGCATCGATGGCTCCTGACTCGGGTGTTTGGTGTGGTGTTTGGTCACCTTGCATGTGTCTTTAGTGCCTTTTCTGGGGGGAGCCCCGTCGGCTCCCCGGAGCTATCCCAGGCTGATATGCTAATGTCAGACTTTGGCATCAGTCATGTGTATGGAGTTCTTAGGCCTACCGGGAACCACGGCCAGAACCGGGCCCCCTCAGAGAGGCAAGGGGAGCAATGGCCTATAGAAGCCCCCGTGTGGTTGGAAGCATTCTATGTCTGCCATCGACCGGGACAGGCACCCAGAAAGGTAAGCGCCCCAAAACAAACCCCTATTCTGGTTAAAATTGCTACCAAAAGCCGAACTAGTGGATAGAACTCCCCAAAGAAAAACGAGCAAACTAGTGTGACGTCACACGCTGCCGCGCCGCTGTCTGCGCAGCTCCCCCCTCCCCGGGAGGGGGAAGGGGGAGCCCCAGACCCTCCGCGCCGGCTACCCACACCTCAGTTCTTGAGGCTGATGCTATAGGCGAAGGTCGTGTGCTCTGGCTCCGGTGTTCGCTACAACACTGTGCTTGCGTGTGGTGTTTGTTTTCTGGGTGCGAGAGCCAGGAGTAATTTTTGGTACTCGGGCTGCATGCGCCTAGGGTTTCCTTCCCTAGGTGCCCTGTAAGTACTACCCTTGGGGCTTGGGGCCACCTTCCACAGGCTCCTTGGGATCTGCCTCTGCTGGTCCGTTTTACCTTTTTCGGTTTTTCGGCCGCCTGTTGGGCTCTTGGGTGTTCTGTTCTCCCTTGTTACTGGCAGGTAAGAGGCAGTTTGCACTGGTAGGGGCGCAGGGTGCTGCACAGCTTGTATTCCCGACATAGCGGCCGGCTCTGTTCCCTGGGGTTCGCTGTCCTCTTGCGGGGTTTTGTTTTTCTTTTTGTTTTTGCCTGGTGGGGGTTCTGTCATATTCATTCCTTAGTTCTAACCCTTTCACGGTTATACTCGATGGCGCCCCCTGCTAGGTCCCCGTGAGTGTACACGTCCCTGGGGTACAGCTATAGAAGTTCGATTGGTAGTTTTGGGCGCCGGTTAGCAGCTCCCTGCCTGGGACTACCTGAGCGCGAGTCCTCTTAAAGTAAACGCTCAGGACCCTGGGAATCCCCTAGGGGGCGCGTGGGTCCGATGGATGTGACCCCGGAGTCCCCACTCGCTGTGTGCGAGTTTGAGGGTTGCTCGGTCCCTTTGTCTCAGGGTGACCCTCATTGTTTTTGCCTCTGCCATGCTGCCTGTTGGGTCGGTGATACTTTCGACCCTGAGTCCTGTGAGTGTTGCTGCTTGCTTGTGACTCAATTTACCCAATCCTCTGATGATTCTCTTCGGGTACAGGCGGCGCGTGCGTTGCAGTCTAGGTTTCGTCTGTTGCAACGCGCTAGGTTGGTTGCTCACCCGGATGCCCCGGGGCTGCCCCGCTTTGCTTTTCGTGACCCGGACTTGGGGGTGGGGGTCGCTTCGATCCTGGTTCAGTCCGCGCCTCCTCGTCCTTCCCCTACTGCTCATTCTGGTCCCCCCCCCTTGCTTCCAGCCCCGAAACGTCTGAGGGTTTCGGGGTCGGAGCAGGGGTTACTTGATCTTGAGACTCGGGCAGCTTCGGGGGGTGCCCCTTCCGGGGGAGCGGCAGAGGCATTCGAGTCTTGTCTCCCGGCCGAAGCTTCGGGGTCTGACCAGTGGGCCCCCTTCCTTCAGCTGTTCCGGCTGCTCCGTCCTTGTCTTGTGGGGTCGGGGCTTGGGGAGAGGACTCGGCCTCGGGTCCTGTGGTGTTGGACCTCGAGGCTGGGGAGGGGCTGACTTGGGGGCCTTGGGCTCCGCTGGACCCCGCCTGGGTTTTTCTTCCCTCTGAGCGGGGCTTATTGTTACAAGGAGTGGGGTTCTCTTTTCCCCCCTCTGCGTACGAGTTGGATTTGGTGTCGGCCCCTCCCCGGGTTCGGTTCCGTGTTCCCCCGGGTTCGTCGGTTCCGTCTTTCCGGAGGTTTTCGGCTTATCGCATCCAACCTGGTGAGGTGCGAGCGGCCTTTGCAGCTTACCTCCTGCGGGACCCGGATTATGCCTCGGAACTGGATCCTTCTGAGTTCAGGTTTGGGACTTCGTTCCCTTTCTGGCTCCGTTACGAGGTTCCGGAGTCTTCCTGGCTAGCAGCCTGCCCCTTGCTTGTTTTGGATTCCTGGCATTCCTTCTGTCGTTCCCGCACGTTGGAGTGGCGGGAAGCTTCCACGGTGATTCAGGTTTTCCTGGGGGGCGAGCTTGAGTACCTGAATGAGTGCTTGTTTGCCCCTGCCCTCCCCCGCGATGTGGGCGTTATTCAGCTCCATGTGCAGGTTCCCGTCCTTTCGGCGGCGCTTGTTGCGGAGGACTTGCGCGCCCGGGGCCTTTTGGCTTCGGCCTTGCGGTTCTTTTCCATCCTGGAGCTGTCCTCGGATTGGCTCGTGGAGGATGTGAGGACGCTTGGGTCCGTCCCAGGGTCCGGCGCCTTGTCCTCGGCTGCGCGCTCGTTCGCTGCCTTGTTGAAGCTGTTCACGCCGATTTTGCGGGATGCGGTTTCCCTGTTTTATGCTTCCCGTCTCGCGTGTCGGCAGGCGGTGCTGGGTTCCTCCGTGGAATCTGCTTGGGCTCTGGCTCTTAGGCGTTCTTCCCCCTTTTGTCCTCTTCTTTTTGCGGAGTCGGCCGTGGCGCAGTTTATTCAGGCTGCGTCGGCGGCTTGTCGTCCGATGTCGGACTTGTTGGTCTTCCGGGGGTCCCGGGGTGGGTCTTCCCGGAAGGGTCGTGCCAGAGCTCGGGGTTCCTCTCGTCGTGGTAGGCCTCTGGTGTCAGGTTCGGGTTCGGCTCCTGCTGCGGACCCGCCCTCGTCTGGTCGGCGCGGTGTTCGCTCTGTGCGGGGTTCTGGGTCTCGTAAGGGTCGCCGGCCCTTTCGCGGTTTGCCCCGTTGACGGGGCGATGGGGGGCGGCTTGCGCTGTTCGCCCGCGCCTGGTCCCACGATTCGTGGGCCTTTCAGGTCGTGTCTTGCGGTCTGCGGTGGCGTTGGGTGGCCCCTCCCCCTTTGGGGGGGTCGGGGCTGGCAGGGCAAGTTTCTTCCCCTGCGCTCCGTCGCGTCGTCTTGGAGTGGGTACGTTTGGGCGTCGTCGAAACGACGTCGTCCCTCAGATGGGTTTCCCGTCTGTTTCCGGTTCCGAAACGGGACTGCGCGGACCTGAGGTTCATTCTGGACTTGTCCCGTCTGAACCCCTGGGTTCATTGCCCCTCCTTCCGGATGACTACGCTGTCTCAGGTTCGGCTCCTTTTGGAGCCGGGCGCTTGGATGGTGTCCCTGGACCTCCGGGACGCTTATTGGCATGTCCCGATTCATCCGCGGTTCAGGGACTGGCTCGGTTTTGTGGTGGGGCGTCAGAGTTACCGCTTTCGTTGTCTCCCGTTCGGGTTGAACCTGGCACCTCGCGTGTTCACGCGCCTTACACGGGTAGTCGTGGCTCGGTTGCGTCTCCTAGGAGTTCGGGTGTTGGCCTACCTCGACGACTGGCTGGTTTGGGCTCCCAGCCGGTCCGCTTGCTTGCTAGCCAGGGATTTGGTTCTTTCCCAGCTCGCCGGGTTCGGGTTCTTGGTGAACTGGAGGAAGTCCCATCTGGTTCCCTCTCAGGTTCGGACTTGGCTGGGCCTCGTTTGGGACTCTCGCACCTCCTCCTTGTCTCTCCCTCCGGAGTCTCTCCAGCGGCTGCGGTCCCGCCTTCGTCTGTTTCTGGTGGGCCCTCGGGTCACCCGGCGGTTGCTCGAGGGGCTGTGCGGGAGCCTGAACTTCGCGATGCTGGTCTACCCGCCGGGTCGGGTTTGGCTTCGTCGGCTGTTCTGGTTCCTTCGGGGTCACCCCTTCCGCCTCTCTCGCGATCGCAAGGTTCGACCCCGGGGGCCTTGCGTCGGTTGCTGCGTCACCGGCTTCCTCTTCGGTTTTTCGGGGTTCGGTGCCATGGCGCCTACCCGAGCCCTCGCTCGATGTGTACACGGATGCGTCGTCTCTAGGCTGGGGTTTTGTGACCAGTGCTCACCAGGCCGGCCAGGGGCGTTGGGGTCCGTCCTTCCGTCGAGCTCACAGCACGGTGCGGGAGTTCGCGGCGGTGTGGTTTGCTCTTCGGAGGATTCGGGTGGCCCGCGGATCAACGATCCGGCTCCATTCGGACTGCTCTCCGGTGGTTCATTGCCTGAACCGCGGGGGTTCGATGCGGTCCTTGTCTCTTTGGGGTTGGTCGCTTCGGGTGACTCGTCTGCTGAGTTCTCGGGGTTTGGCTCTCCTGGCTGTTCACGTACGGGGCGTGTCCAACGTCTTGGCCGACGCCCTGTCTCGCTTCGTTCCCCTCTCCACGGAGTGGACGGTCGACGACGAGTCCTTCCGTTGGCTTTGCCAGACGTTCGGGCGTCCCGAGGTGGACCTCTTCGCGTCGGCGTGGTCGCGGCGTCTTCCCGTGTATGCGGCGCCCTTCCCCGATCGCGAGGCCGTCGGGGTCGACGCCTTGCGGCTCGACTGGTCGAGGTGGGGGTTCCTGTACCTCTTTCCCCCGGTTCAGCTGTTGCTCCAGGTCCTGACTCGCTTAGAGACTTACCAGGGGAGAGTTGTCCTTCTGGCCCCTTGGTGGCCGGCCCAGCCTTGGTTTCAGGCGCTGGTTGCTCGGTGTCCGAACCCGAGGGTTTTTCCGCGGCTCCGCCTCTTTCAGCAGATCGGGCCGGTGCGTCACGTGGCTGGTTCGATCTTCTCCTCGAGTCTTCGCGTATGGTATTTTTGACTCGAGTTTATCATCATCTCTATGGTGATCAGGTGGCCTCCTTGTTGGTGTCTCACCTGCGGGCTTCATCTCGGCGGCAGTATGAAGTTTCCTGGCGGTCCTTCTCTTTCTTTTTGCGTCTTCGTCGTGTTCATTCCTTGTCTGTTCGGGTGGTCTTGTCCTTCCTCTCGTGGTTGTTTCAGGACCGTCATCTTATGCCTAACACTGTCGCCTCCTATCGTGCGGCGCTGGCGGAGCCGCTTCAGCTTGCTTTCGGTATCGATGTCACGTCTGCGCCGTTTCGCAAGCTGTCTCGTGCTTTGTTTCACCTCCGGCCTGCTCATGCGCCGCCTGAGCCGTCCTGGTCTTTGGACAGGGTGCTCGCTTTCCTTTCGTCTCCTCGTTTCGTTGTGGCCCCTTCGGTCCAGGATTGTTTTTCCAAGGCTCTTTTCTTGTTGGCTTTGGCCTCTGGGGGTCGGGTCGGGGAGCTTCATGCTCTCCTCCGGCGCAGGGGCTTCTGCTCTTTTGGTCGTGGTGATAGTTTTGTTCGCTTGCAGCCGTCTCCTTCTTTTCTGGCAAAGAATGAGACTGCTGCGTTCCGGAGGGGTCCGTGGGTGGTTGATGCTTGGTTGGTCAGGCCGGGGTGCATCATGTTTTGTGTCCGGTTGCGGCGCTTCGCCGTTATTTGCGCGCCACGGCTTCTGTGTCCGGGGACGCGCTCTGGGTTGATCCGGTTTCCCTTCTTCCCTGTTCGCGGGTGCGGGTCTCTCAGGTCGTCCGCAGGGTTATTAAGTCCAGCCAGCCTGCGGTCTATCCCCGTGCCCATGACGTTCGGAAGTTCGCGGCGCTTGCTGCCGTCTTTGGGAATATGTCTTGGTCTGATATTCGGGCGCGGGGTTTTTGGCGGTCGAACAGGGTCCTGGCTGCTCGTTACCTTGTCAATGTCCCTGGGCCCCGGCGGGCCTGTGTTGCTTTGGGTCGGCGGTTGCAGCCAGTTGTCTCGGCTTCGAGTTGAGGAGTGAGCGACGACCGCCTCCCGGGTAAGTCCCTCTTTTTTCCGTCTGTGGGTAGTTAGCTCCGGGGAGCCGACGGGGCTCCCCCCAGAAAACCAGCGTTGAATGTAATGAAACGCCATTTTCTGGGTGAGTCCCGGAGGCTCCCCGGCATCCCTCCCTCCCTCCGGTCGGCGTTTTTTTCGCGTTTTTGACATCCAGCCTCAAGAACTGAGGTGTGGGTAGCCGGCGCGGAGGGTCTGGGGCTCCCCCTTCCCCCTCCCGGGGAGGGGGGAGCTGCGCAGACAGCGGCGCGGCAGCGTGTGACGTCACACTAGTTTGCTCGTTTTTTCTTGGGGAGTTCTATCCACTAGTTCGGCTTTTGGTAGCAATTTTAACCAGAATAGGGGTTTGTTTTGGGGCGCTTACCTTTCTGGGTGCCTGTCCCGGTCGATGGCAGACATAGAATGCTTCCAACCACACGGGGGCTTCTATAGGCCATTGCTCCCCTTGCCTCTCTGAGGGGGCCCGGTTCTGGCCGTGGTTCCCGGTAGGCCTAAGAACTCCATACACATGACTGATGCCAAAGTCTGACATTAGCATATCAGCCTGGGATAGCTCCGGGGAGCCTCCGGGACTCACCCAGAAAATGGCGTTTCATTACATTCAACGCTGGTTTTTTGTCCATCTTTTGTTATTTGTTGTCCTGTGGGGCTCTGCCCCGCATTTTGGTGCTTTTGTTTTCGTTGTCGACCCCGGGGTTTTTTCCCTGTCTGGACACTTTCCTTGCCTATTTTCGGTGCCTGACTGCACCCTGCTGTAAATAAGGTCCCTCAGGTATGTACGCGCTCCTCTACACATTTTGTGGTTGGTCGTGTGCGTTACTTCCCGGCCACTCCTTGGGCCGTCTTCGTGGTTTCCTTACTTATTTCCGTTTTCCTCCCCATGCTACACTTTTTGTGTGTCTGGGTCAGTGCTTCTTGGTTATCCTGTTTGGTGCTCCGGTGGGCCCTGTCCATGTTCCACGTCCTGCTTGTGGACTTCTCCTGTTTCGTTTTTGGTACCGAGTTCCTGCGATTTCTGTGTAGTTTTCTGCAGGCTTCGGGTTGCACTGTCTGTGGGGGGGTGTGAACTTTTCGGTCTGCCGCTCCTGCTTTCCTGGTTCCTTTTCTTGGAACCGGGTTTGCTGGGTTCCGGTCCTGGTTCGGTTTTTCTTTGTTCCTTATCCGGACCGAGTGTGTTTGCTTTGCGGTTCTTGTCCTCGGTAGTTATCCTCTTGGATGCCTCGGGATGCGTGTCTCATTCTTTCCTGCTGGAGCTGGTTATGTTGCTCCTTTGGGTTGTGGGTCCTGTTTTTAGCTTCGCGTTTTGCGAATCTGAACACAGGTCCCAGGTTATTGGTCTCCCACCTGCGTGTTTCGTCTCGGGGGCACTGTGTGGTTTTCCTATCATTGCGAAGGGTCCTTCGGTCTTTGATAGTGTTGGCTTGTCTTCCCTTCGGGGTTGTTCTGGGACCGTCGTCTGGGATTGTCCTGTCACCTCATGTTGGGTGGTGCTGGCAGAGCCGCTCCTGCTTGCGTTAAGTGTTGCGGTTCCTTCTGCTCCATTCCACTTGCTGTCCTGGGCGTTGTTCCCCTCTGGCCAGCTCTTGAGTTTTGGGGCCATCCTGGTCATTGGCCTGGGTGGTCTTTGTCTTCTCGTTTTGGTCTTTGTTTTGTCTCTGGTTTTGGTTGTTCACTTAGGACGTGTGGTATCCGCCTCCCGGTTCCTTCCCTGTTTTACTTATCTTTGGGGAGGTAGCTCCGGGGAGCCGACGGGGCTCCCCCAGAAAACCAGCGTTGAATGTAATGAAACGCCATTTTCTGGGTGAGTCCCGGAGGCTCCCCGGCATCCCGCCCTCCCTCCAGTCGGCGGCGTTTTTCGCGTATTTGACATCCAGCCTAAGAACTGCCAGTTGGATCGCCGGCGTAGAGGGTCTGGGGCTCCCCCTTCCCCCTCTCGGGGAGGGGGGGGGGTTGCGCAGACGGTGGCGCGGCGACGTGATGACGTCATGCTAGTTTGATAATTTTGTTTGGGGAGTTTTGTCCACTCGTTCGGCTTTCGGTAGCAATAATTTCACCAGAATAGGGGTTTGTTTTGGGGCGCCTACCTTTCTGGGTGCCTGTCCCGTCGATGGCAGACATAGAATGCTCCCAATCACAAAAGGGTTTCTATAGGCCATTGCTCCTCGTGCCTCTCTGAGGGGGCCAGGTTCTGGCTCGTGGTCCCCGGTAGGCAAGAACTCCTAGCACTTTGACTGATGCCAGAAAGTTATACATATCCATTCAGCCTGGATAGCTCCGGGAGCCTCCGGGACTCACCCAGAAAATGGCGTTTCATTACATTCAACGCTGTTTTTTTTTTTTTTGGTATGCGCCTGTGAGTGACACAGCTAAATAGCCAGGCGCCATTCAAGGGTTAATCTCAATTAGTATTAAGTTTGTCTTAGTGTTTCCTGCCCGAAACACTTTGCGTAATAGTGGCTTTTGGCATTTGTATGTACAACTTATCTTGAGGTTATCTTGAGGTTATCTTGAGATGATTTCGGGGCTTTTTAGTGGTCCCCGCGGCCGGTCCTCGACCAGGCCTCCACCCCCAGGAAGCAGCCATGACAGCTGACTAACACCCAGNAGTCGTTGAAGCAGTCGACAGCACACAATGCAACTGCACACCCTTCACACCATGTTTGCACCATTTTACGTTTCTGTTCTCTCCGTTTTGTTGTTTTACATACTATACAAGCACGTTGGCCTATTGCACGCTTTCCACCTGGTGGCAAATTCTTTAGTCTGTGTTACTGAAAGGCATCTATGTGAGCGAGCCTGGGTGTTGCAGCATGCTGCAACACTGGGTTCATGATTGGTCTTTGTATGCCAGGGACATCTTGACCAACTTTGCTAATAACTATGTTGCAAGTGTAAAAGCAAATGAACAGAAAACAGGTTTACGTCCAGTTTTCACCAGATACAAATTATAGCAGTTCAACATGCTCATGTCAACAAGATGGAAAACACTTTTTTCGTACATTTCAATGTTTTCCGCACACACTCGATAGTGCCAATCATCATGTCAGCCTTATCAATCAAACGCATGTTGATATTGTAGTCAAGAACACAGTCTGGCTTATATACTGGTTCTCTCGTTACACGGTGCACCTTGCCACTGTTCAACATTGTACCCTCATGAACGGTTTCAGCAGGTTCACTTCTCTCGTCTTTCCCACGTACCGAGAGTATTTGATCACATTTCCGTACCTGGCACTCACCAACTGCAAGTCCACCGCCAAACACTGGCATTTCCCTTCTTCGTGCCTTTACTGTGCCAACCAATCCGGTTCTATTTTCAATCAAGAACCTAGCTAGCAATGGACTTGTATAGTAATTATCTGTGTATAGGATGTGCCCCTTGTTCATCCATGGTGCCATCAGTGACTTCACCACACTACCAGAGAAACCATGTTCGTCATTACCGGGAATGTCTACAACGCTAGCTGAATACAGAATCATGTACTCACCTAATTGTACTCGCCTAATTGTGCTTGCAGGGGTTGAGCTTTGGCTCTTTGGTCCCGCCTCTCAACTGTCAATCAACTGGTGTACAGATTCCTGAGCCTACTGGGCTCTATCATATCTACACTTGAAGCTGTGTATGGAGTCAGCCTCCACCACATCACTTCCTAATGCATTCCATTTGGCAACCACTCTGACACTAAAAAAGTTCTTTCTAATATCTCTGTGGCTCATTTGGGCACTCAGTTTCCACCTGTGTCCCCTAGTGCGTGTGCCCCTTGTGTTAAATAGCCTGTCTTTATCTACCCTATCAATTCCCTTCAGAATCTTAAATGTGGTGATCATGTCCCCCCTAACTCTTCTGTCTTCCAGCGAAGTGAGGTTTAATTCCCGAAGTAACACGTATCCTGTTTCACAGTCACAGTACAAAGAATTTCAATCCAAATCTGTTTCATTTGGAGGGAATATACTGCTTGAATGAAACACGTCCTTTGAAAAGTACAAGGGATTCGTCAATCACCAGCTTCTGTGCTGGTACATAAAAATCTCTGAATTTTCCAATCACTTCATTCATATAGTGCCTCACTCACCAAAGTCTATCATCCTCTGTCCGGTCCTCATTACTTGCAAAATGCAGACACCTGAGGAGTATCTGAAATCTGTCTCGGGACATATATTTCCCGAAGAAAGGTGTTGGAATAGTCAGATCTTTGCTCCAGTAATCTGTGATAGCGTGTTTGACACAGTGTTTCATCAACATACATATTGCTAGAAACACTACATTTCACCTACATTGGTGGTTTTCCAGCGTTGCAATCGTGAAAATTCTGTTATCTCTCTTCTAATGAGATGAGCTGCATGGAGGTTCGTTTGGTGTACAATATATTCCATGAGTGGCTCATTATAGAATGCTGTAAAATAATCACATTCACTCATATCCTCTCCATTATCAGGGAAAAGCTCTGTAATCCCAACGTCTTTATTGTCAAAGGCAGGAATTCGGGGAATAAAACCAGCACCATCACTCCACACTAGTACATCTAGTGTCCACGCAGGGGGTGCAACAGGGGCACTACGGCGAGGAAGCCCATTCACCCCGTGGACTCTGGTCCATCCCGTGGACCAGGAGCTGAAGCCCGTCTACGCACAGTACGGCCGCTACGTGCACGTGAGGTAGAAGCACGTGAACATGAGGCTCTTGGTGCCTCATGTTGTTCCATGCAGTGGCACTTGGCTGGGCGAGACGCTGCTGACGCGACAAAATCTCGCCAGTAACACCACTGGTACTGGCACCAGGCTCGGTAACACTGTGTTCTGATTCCACTTCACTAAAATCAGAAAAAGTCACACCTTCCTCTGACTTGTCACCGAAAATATCCTCAGACTCTAAATAAGCACAAGAACTGTGTGGTCGTGGGTGAATTGGAGTAGACACTGGGTGAGGTGGCATAGGTGAGCGTATAGGCCTCGCCATGGGAGGCGGCTGTATCTCATTTTCACTCTCCGTGCTATCATCATCGGTCAATTGTGTGTAGTCTTTATCAATATCAGAGTCATCAAAGTCACTTTCCTCACCATCAGAAAATAATTCACTGGTTATTTGTTCTTGGGTGAGTGATTGCGTGGGGCGTGCCCGGGAAGCGTTCGGTCATGCGCTCGACATGGTGGCTGCTGGGTAACTGAGGCCTCCCAGGCGATAGTAGCATGAGCTGGATTTTTTTCAAAATGGCGGCTGTTTACTATAGCCCCTGGGCAGCATATGGGGACCCCCTATACCCCGCGGGCCTTTCAAATCTTGCGCGGTATTCCAAAGCATCATATGATGCGATGCGCAATTTACTGCAAGTCGATCAAAGTATCATATGATGCGATGCACAACTAAAGGGTTAAAGTCTTTTGTATCTGCACTCGTTCCAGGGGTTTTCTTTTCAAGGTCTTTGTGCAATACCCTGGCTTTCTCACAAATGATGGCCTCTGAAACACTATCACCCGCTAACTCCTTGTTGTGTATCCAAATTAATAACAACTTTTCCACTTCCTCAAGTATTTGTGATCTTTGTTTTGTGATTGCTGATAATCCTTTTGCCACTTTAGCACTCATAATGTCCTTTTCCTTGGCAAGTATAGTGCATATCATTGACGTGGATTTGTTGTACTGCCTACAAAGTTCAACAACACGTACACCATTTTCATGCTACCGAATGATCTCTTGCTTTTCATCTATTGTCATCCTCACATGCGATTTCTTGCCTTGAACCTTACCACTGGCTTTCTTGGAACGCATTGCGATATATATAACAACAAATTTTATGTTCAAATAGCAAAAAATCAGAAAATAAATGGTAAATCCTTGTGAAGAATTCAGCCGGGATAGTCATTGGGCGCGAGGCACTGGTAAACTGAGCGGCGATCGCCGTGCCACCACACGCTAGGTCGGCCCGTACGCGTATCAATACCCTTGTATCCTTGTATCCTGAGGCAACCCTCGTATCCTGATACAAATTTTCCGAGCAAATCCTGCTCGTAATCCGAAAAACTTGTAACCAGGGGCGCTCGTAAGCCGAGGTACCACTGTATATCCTACACCTAACTACCATAGACATAGGACCACATATGACGTCTCTGCACTTATCGTATTGTTCAAGACCACCGAGTGTCCACTGAAGTTGGCCGGTCCTCTCTAAATCCCTGCCACCAGGCAAGTGAACTACTCATCGGCCCGAGTGTTTGTCCAACCGCCTGCATTCCAATAATATCCCTTCTCAAATTGTATCCCCAATTTATTTATTTCTCTGTCTCATTTGTTTGTCCCAAACTCTTTTCCTATATTTAACACTGATTTCCACATGTATTTTCAATTACTTGTGGTGATGATTACAATTACTTGATGAGATGATTACAATTACTTGAGATGATTTATTTTCCTTCATTAAATTGATGTTTATATTCTTTTAGAGAGGAACATCCTCACACTGTGACAATGCAATGCACTGTGCATGTGCAGGACTAGCCACTGCACTGGCAGGAATTTCAAATATCTTTCCATTACAAACCAACACAGTTTTAACTATTCACTGCCAATTATCAACACTAAAACATTCTTCCAAAAAGGACCCCTTCCTTACAACCTTTGATATCATTAACCTTATGACCCTCAGTTCTCATATTGACATCTTGAATGATATTTGGCACTTTTAGAATACCCTGTGAATTAGACAGTGCTACATAGTCTTCCTAGCTTGTACCTTCTTTGATAATTACTTGCTCTTAAATTGGTTAAAATAATCTAGTTTTAATCTTTTTTTATAGGTAAGACGACTTCAAGATGATGCCTTCTCCAGATATGCATGAACAAAACATTAATATTGGAAGTAGTACAGGAAACACAACCACTCCTAGCTCTATTTATATCCCTGGAAAGGTGGTAAATATAGTTAATGAAGCAGTTCCCTTCCAACTTGTTGAAAATAGAAACTATGAGATGGAACCTAGGTCTTATCCCTTGTCTGTGCATAATATCATCCCAGGATCTGGATATAGACTTCCATCTCAAAGTAGTCTGGTACAAGATTACATTACAGAGGCAGATTTATATAGATCAAGATTGGATAGAAATTACAACATGTCATTTAATATCTCTTGTGCAAATTGTGGCAATTCAGGTATGATCGGTTTTCCTAGACAGTTATTTGGATATCGGAATGCAGGTTGGCAACAACCAGATTTGATTGACCCTGTGACCTATGCATCAGGTATAAACCCCTACACAAACATGCTAGCAGGTCCGTACCCTGTCACTGTGGCACAAAATGCTGTGAATTCTATGATACCACAAACTTTCTCTAACTCTTTTATAAAAATGCAAGCTGCTCCAAACGGCAGTATGCAACACCAACAACCTGTGTATGCTAGAACTGCTGAGCAAACGCCAAGAAATCCTGAGGTACATGACAATCATCTTATGAACTCATATATCTTAGAGCAAGACTCTGCAAACCTCAATGTACAAGGCTCGAAAAACCTCAACATACAAGACCCTAAGCACCTCATCCTGAAAATCCCCTCAAACATTAACATTAAAGATGCCACTCACCTAAACCTGAACAACTCGGCAAACCTCAACATGCAAGATGCTACGCACCTCAACTTGAAAACCTCCTCTAATTTCAACATGCAAGATACTACTCGCCTCGGTTTGAAAACCCCTGCATACCTCAACACAAAAGATGCCACACACCTCATCTTGAAAACCCCCTCTAATTTCAACATACAAGATGCCGCTCATCTCAACTTGGAAAGCTCAAGAAACCTCAACATACCTCATTCAAAATACCAGAACTTGCAAAACTCAACTAACGTCAACCTGCAAGACGCCTCATACCTCAATTTGCCAAGCTCGGCAAACGTTAGCTTAACAAAGAATATGGTGACTAGGCCTGACATCAATATTATGCAGCTAATAGATGCAAAGGCTCCAAGTCAAGAAATGAAACATTCCACAACAACAGGTAACGTACTCAGTAAACATGTTTGATATATAAAAAGTAAATGTGAAATATATTATACATTTGTTGGACAAGGTGAGATGTTTGGATACTTTTCCATACACCTGATGCCTCTGTTCACCTGGAAGTAAATAGGTGTACTAAGATGATCAGGATTGATAGACTTGAATACTACAGTTTAACTTTATTAACACTTTCGCTGCCCGCTCACACACATTCCGTCATGAAACCAAAATACAGAGTATGCGGCATGACGAAAACAGGGTAAATTATTTTTTAAATTTTAAAAATTCTATTGTCCGAATACTATGGGACTTATTTTAAAATGAGTACCAACTTCTTCCTATTCTCTTTATACCCCACTTTTCATCCTGACCCCACCGTGCAGGCGCCCACCCACACTGGAGGCTCACTGCCTGCCTTACTCACTCACTCTCCCTCACACTGAGGGAAAAGTTATTGAGTTTTCGTCGAAAGTATAGAAAAGTGAGACATGTTCTTATATGCAAATATCCCTTTACAGCATTCTATTGCGAACAATTTGATACCAAATTGAATGACGTAGCATGAAAAGTGAGGTAAAAAAGCTGAAGAAGTATAAACATTTTTGTGTGGTGGTGAACGCTCGGCCTACCATGCTGTGTTGGGCAGGTCTAAAGTATAGGAAAGTGAGGCTTGTATGTTCTTACAGTATATGCAAATATTCCTTTAACCACCGTGCTGCACCGAGTTTATTGTGAAATTCCCCCAGTGCGCATGAAATAAAGTGTTCCCAAAAAATTATTTTTTCTTCGTAAAATGATAAATTCCCTTCCCTGAACATGTCTATGTAAAAATAAATACCAAATTCCACTTACTTTGGCTGTGGGGATGTGGACAAGGTGTGCTGTGACGTCATCAGGGCCTGGCCGCACGTGCATGACTCACCCAGACACGGTCGCACGGGCCATTCAAGCACCGGGTGTTGCCACAAATATATTTTCAATTATTTATTTTATGTATTTCCAATGCAGTTCTATTTGTTTTTTTTATCGTATATGATGCATATTTGTGTTCTTTAAAATATGTATACAGTAGAACGTACATAATGTTCCCTGGAACTGTGATACATGTGTCAGTAATGTGTCCACAGTAAATGTAAATTGTCACAATATTACCCGTTAAAAATTCACTAAAATTACAATATGTACAGTTTCACACACTATTTACACAGTAACTCACTGTATTACACACTCAGTACTTCGGAAGTGAGTAATAATCAACGAAGTAGCCCATGGTACACAGCGCGAATTCGCTCTCAGTGCACCAGGTACAGATAAATTTTTGCTTCCTGTTTCTTCATTCTGTGTGCTTGCAAATAATGCACTCACCTACACCCTTGGCTTTAGTACTTGTAGGTTGTATGTAGCCAAGCTTGTAAAGCATAAGGTAGTATTGAAAAGATTATAGGAAAAGATCAATTTGTAAGGTAGTCTTGAAAAGATCGCTTTGTATGGTCCCACACAGGAAGAAATTCAGCTTACCTCAAGAGTGTCCGTCAGTCAGAAAGAGATTCAGCTAGCCTCAAAGAGTGTCCGTCAGTTAGGAAGAGATTCAGATATTCTTGAAAATATCTATGGAAAACACTACCATGGAAGCCACTTAACACTGTTCATCTATGCTATTTGTTTCAGATGCATCATCACTGAACGCAGAAAACGATTCAACTATGTATCATCTAAATAAATTGTAGATAGCATAGGATTGCAAGGGTGACGCTCAGAGCTACAACTGGATACGCTCGCTGTATCGTCCTCATAGGTGCTGTATCACTTGCATCCGACCTTTGTGTTAGGTCCTTATTGCGCCTAGCTTCACCAATATTATGACCCTTATGTTCTTCAAACAATAAGGTTTGAATTTCACTGACAGAGCGTTATCTTTCAACACCGCGTCGGACAGGTGTTTGGGAGCCAGAGAGGCGTGCACCACCCATGGTTGCTCACGCAGTACTAACCCAGCTAGCAGCCCTAGGGCGTTCTGGAAATTTTTTCCAAGATGGCTGTTTCTCACTGGAGGTCCTAAGAGTCCATTTCGTACACAACCAACCTCGTACACATTTAGAATTGGTACCGAATAATCAAAGAGTTTTCTCGGTTGGTGCAGTTTCCTGCCGACCAAGAATACTCAGTTGGTGCAGTTAAGTGGTTAAAGCATTTTATTGCGAACAATTTGATAACAAATTGAATGACATAACACGAAAATTGAGGTCAGAAAGCTAAAAAGAGTACAGTGGCACCTTGACTTACGACTGCCCCAACTTACAATAATTTCGAGTTACAATATATATTTGATCAGAAAATGTGACTCGACTTAGTGTCGTCGACTAACGATATTTGTTAATACATGTTCGGGTCTACCAAGCGCATGGTTCCTTGTCGCGCGGGCCAACCTGCCTCAGTTTACTAGAGCCGCCCGCTTAGTGACTATCACGCTTATAAGAAATCCTATTTTTTTTGGTGATTTTTTGCTTTTTGAACATAAAACTGATTATTATGTATCACGCCATGGGTCCCAAGAAAGTCAGTGGTAAGGTTCAACATATGAAAACACATGTAAGGATGATCATAGAGCAAAAACAAGAGATCATTTGTAAACATGGAGATGGTGTGCGGGTTGCTGAACTAGTTAGGCAGTACAACAAATCTCGGTCAACGATATCCACCATATTTGCTAAGAAAAAGGACATTATGAGTGCTAAAGTGGCAAAAGGCCACTTTAGCACTTGTGATCAATAATCACAAAATATAGAACACAAATACTTGAGGATGTTGAACAGTTATTAATTTGGATACACAGCAAGGAGTTAGCGGGTGATAGCGTTTCAGAGGCCATCATTTGTGAAAAAGCAAGGAAATTGCATGAAGACCTTTTAAAGAAAACCCCTAGAGCAAGTGATGCAAATGCGAAAGAGTTTAAGGCGAGCAGGGGATGGTTTGAGAAATTTAGAAAAAGAAGTGGCATTCATAATGTTATGTGTTGCGAGCTGGTGAAGGAACACAACAAAGAACTGACCACTGAAGAACTTCACTAGGAGCAACAACAAGAGACAGCTGAGGAAATTTCTTCAGGGGAGGAGGAGGAGACAGTACAGAATGTCCCTTCCTCATTGAAAGATAATGAGTGCAGCATGGGAAGAATTGCAAACTTTTGCTGAAACGACTCACCCAAATCATGGTGCAGAAGGCACCTTAACCTTTCTAATGACACTGTGATGCCTTACTACAGACAAAAATTAAAACGTATGGGAAAACAAAAATCTATGGAAAGATTTTTAGTGAGACAAACAAGCGGTGAATCACAACCAGGTTCTAGTGGTATGCAGGCAAAATGTAGGAGTGTGTGTACCCCAGAGAAGTCATCACTGCTTGATGTTATAATGGAAGGGGACTTCCCTTCCAAACAGTAACACTTCTCCTCTTTCCCCCTCCTCACCATTTTCCATACGCCATCAAGAGTCCTTCATAAAGGTAAGATAATCATATGTACTGTACTGTAATTGGAGAAAAAAATTGGATTCAGTATAAAATTTATTTTTAAGTTAATATTTTTGGGGGTTTGGAACGGATTAATTCAATTCCCTTTATTTCTTATGGGAAAAATTGTTTCAACTTACATCTCTGGGAACGGATTACCATCGTAAATCGAGGCTCCACTGTACTGTTAAAATGACTACTTGAAGTACATTCTGTGACTGTAAAGTATGTTGATAAATAAAATGTGTTAAATGTGGAAAAGCCGTTGTAACAAAAATTAAATGAAAATAAAATAAATGGGGAAGCAGAAAAAAACCTTGGAATGTTGCAGGGCAGCAGTGTAAGCAATGCACAAAGATTCATCTACCTCTCTCTGGGTAGCGGTGTCATGAGGACATCCTTCCAACTTGTTGGATCAAGTCAGAGGGACACCCCTCGTGGTATAGAAAACCATAATCATCATACCAGGTATAAATATATCTTTGATATCCCCCAGAGTCAAACTTAATCTGTGCAAACACACCATCCAAATAAAGGGACATAGTCTATGGAACTCACTCCCTAATGAATTAAAAAGCTGTCCAATTTTTGCCTTATTCAAAAATAAAACCAAAAAGTACCTAATTTCATCCTCATAGTTTCCTACCTAGTGCTTTAAAATTGCACTGTATCTAGGGCCACCCACTTCCCCAATATATGTACATAAGCCATACAACTTCACCATTGTGATCATTGGTAATCAAGGTAATCACTTTGACATAATCCTCAAATTATGCTACAATGTACCTGTTGATAATCCTCAAAATTTACTATAATGTACCTACTAATCTTTGTCAAATTTCCTTACAATGTACCTGTTAACATTTCTGGGGGGAGCCCCGTCGGCTCCCCGGAGCTTTACCTGGCTGATATGCTAATGTCAGACTTTGGCATCAGTCATGTGTATGGAGTTCTAGGGCATACCGGGGACCACGGCCAGAACCTGGCCCCCTCAGAGAGGCAAGGGAAGCAATGGCCTATAGAAACCCCCTGTGTGGTTGGAAGCATTCTATGTCTGCCATTGACCGGGTCAAACATCCAGAAAGGTAAGCATTCCAAAACAAACCCCTATTCTGGTTAAAATTGCTACCTAAAGCCGAACTAGTGGACAGAACTCCCCAACAGAAAACAAGCAAACTAGTATGACGTCACATGTCACCGCGCCGCTGTCTGCGCACCCCCCTCCCCGGGAGGGGGAAGGGGGAGCCCCAGACCTCCCACGCCGGCTATCCACCCATCAGTTCTTCGGCTGATGCTATAGGCACCGGTTGTGTGCTCCGGCTCCAGTAGTTGTTTCAGCACTGTACCTAGAGTGTGGTGTCTGTCTTCTAGGTGGTGCGTGTGCCGGGTGTGAGTCTCCAGTACTCGGGCTGCATGCGCCTAGGGTTCCCTTCCCTAGGTGCCCTGTAAGTACTGCCCTTGGGGCTTGGGGCCACCTTCCACAAGTTCCTTGGGTCCTGCCCCTGCTAGGCCATTTACTGCTTGGTTTTTGGCCGCTCTTTGTGTGCTTGGGTGTTCTGTCTCCCTTGTTTGCCTTAGGGTAAGGGGCAGTTTTGCACTGGTGGGGCGCAGGGTACTGTGCAGCTTGTCTTTACCAATCATGGCGGCCGGCTCTGTTCCGCTTGGGTACGCTGTCCTCTTGCGGGGGTTTTCTTTTTTTTGTTTATCTACCTGGTGGGGGGGGGTCTGCCTTCGTTCTTGCCCCTTGTGTCCCTTGTGTTCTGAGTATTTTCTGGTGGTACCCCTTGCTAGGTCCCCGTGAGTGTACACGTCTCGGGGTTCAGCTCTTAGAAAGTTGTTTGGTAGCTATGGGCGCCGGTTAGCAGTACCCTGCCTGGGTTATCTGAGCGCGAGTCCTCTTATAGTAAACGCTCGGGACCCTGGGAAACCCCTGGGGGTGCGGGTCTGATGGATGTGACCCCAGAGTCCCCCCTCGCTTCCAGCAAGTTTAAGGGTTGCTCTCACCCCTAGTCTCTGGGTGACTCTCTGTTTTGCCTCCGTCTGCTGCCTGTGGGGTCGGTGACACCTTCGACCCGGACGGAGTCCTGCGAGTTCTGTTGCTCGTTGTGGCTCGGTTACCCAGTTGTGCTGACTAAGCAGGTGCGGGCAGCAGAGGCGTTGCACTTTGAGCCTTGGTGGTGGCAACGCTCTCGTTTGTTTGCTCCCGGGGAGCCCCGGGGCTGCCCCGTTTTGGTTCGTGTTGGGACTTGGGGGTGTTGGTTGCTTCGGTTCCTGCCACGCCCCCTTGTCTTTCCCCTATATCCCCCCTTCCTGCCTGCATCCGGTTCCTTACCATCTGTAGGTTCGGGGCGGGGTGTGATGGTTTTGAGACTCGGGCAGTCTCGGGGAATTCCCCTTCTGGGGT
This sequence comes from Procambarus virginalis, assembly GCA_020271785.1. Lineage (NCBI taxonomy): Eukaryota > Metazoa > Arthropoda > Malacostraca > Decapoda > Cambaridae > Procambarus > Procambarus virginalis. The sequence continues at coordinate 19,090 of WNGS01167093.1, read as the reverse complement.
AGTGACGGGGGCATTTGAGCCTGTTCTTCCAGCCGTGTTGTAAGAGTCTGCCAGTGGGCTCCCTTCCTTAATGTTTTCGCGGCTGCCCCGGTATTCTGGTACGGCCGGGGCTTTGGGGGGACGGCTCGGCCCCGGGGCTTGTCATGTAGGTTCCCGGGGCTGGGGAGGGGCTGACTTGGGGGGCCTTGGCCCCGTAGGACCCCGTGGGGTTTTTTCTCCCCCTCTAGGCAGGGCTCCTGGATACGCGGAGTGGGGTTTTTCCTCCCCTCTCGCCGTACGTGTTGTTGGGTGTCGGCCCCTCCCCGGGCTCGGTTCCTTGGCCTTTGAGTCGGTTGGTTCCGTCCTGTGGGTGGATGCTTCCCCCCCCCCCTTTTTGGGATGGTGTCTTCGTCATGTTTCCCCGTTCTTGGGGTTTACGTGACTTCTGGTCTCGGGTGCGCCTGTGCCTGTGTGCGCCTTCGGGACTAGTGTTGGCTTCTGTGTTCTCGAGGGTTCGGGAAGGTTTTCGCTCCTTCCCGCATTATTGGAACGTCTGTCGGCTCCTTGTCCGGTTCGCCGGTTGGGCTTCTTGTGGCCCGGTTGGGCTCCTTGTGGCCTGGTTGGGCTCCTTGTGGCCCGGTTGCATTCCCTTTTGGGCTCTGTCTTCGCTTCGTTGGCCAGTTTTGTTGTTCTTGCTTCCTCTTTTGGCTACTTTTCTAGTGCAGTAGTCCAGGTTGGCGCCTTCCTGCAGAGCGGGTTGTGCGGTTCGGCCAGCGTGTCATGCACATGCGCCGTGGAGTTTGTTTTGGTCTGGGCGGTGTGTTTCAGTGCTGGTGTTTTGCGCCCTTCTTTCTCAGGTGCTTCGCCTCTCGCTCTTTTCCCTTGCTATGGTATGTGCCCCTTTGCTCCGGGGTGTCCTGATTTCCAGCTGTGGGGAGGACGCCGAGGTTTTCCCTGTGTCATGGGTGTGGGCCGCCTCCTTCGCCTCTACCCTGCTCTCCTGCGTGTCTGGCTCGGGATTCTTCACATGGTGGTGCTCCCATGATCTTCTGGGCACTGTTGGGTCGTGTCACGTTCGTGCCTCCGTTCGACAGGCGAGTTTCTGTGGTCTAGCGTCTTTTGGCCGGGCACTGGATGCAAAGATGTTTCTATACCTGTCTTTATTTAGGGGTATGTGCCCATTCGCTCCGGGGGTGTCCTGATTTCCAGCTGTGGGGAGGACGCCGAGGTTTTCCCTGTGTCATAGGTGTGGGCCGCCTCCTTCGCCTCTACCCTGCTCTCCTGCGTGTCCGGCTCTGGCTTCTTCACATGTCGGTGCTCCCAGGATCTTCTGGGCACTGTTGGGTCGTGTCACTTTCGTGCCTCCATTTGACAGGCGAGTTTCTGTGGTCTAGCGTCTTTTGGCCGGGCGCTGGATGCGGAGATGTTTCTATACCTGTCTTTATTTAGGAATATTTCTGTACAACTGAGACCGTTCGCACACCAGTGACTGTCCCTTTTTCAACCCTTCCAGTCCCACTCATGTAAATGTCCAACCCATGCTAGTCATTCAAGGGGACCCACCTTTTTTCGTGTTATGAGGCGTGTGGGTTGTGGTGCTGGTTATGTACTCACCTAGTAGGGCTCTCCTGGTTGTGCTTGCGGGGTTTGAGCTCTGGCCCTTGGGTCCCGCCTATATGGAAGAACTTGCGGAATAGTACCAGTGGAGTGCAGTGGTGCTATGGGCACAATCGGGGAACACTGTATAACCATCAGAGGTCTGCGGTTGTTACACGACCTACTTGCGAGTATACGCCATATTGCCAGTACGTCCGTGGACTTCCAGGGCACACTAGCCTGTTTTCGAATAGAAGTTCCGGTCCATCCTGGTTGTGGGGGGTATGTGGGCCTGCGGGCCGCTCCAAGCAGCTGCCTGGTGGGCCTCCCTCTGGCTGGTCTAGCCTAGCCTCGGGCCGGGCTTGGGGTGTAAATGTGCTTCCAGAACCCCATCCAGCAGGTATCGAGCGGGGTTCTCCTTCGTCGGTCGCCTAGTGTGCAGGTTCCTGGGCCTGCTGGGTTCTGTCGTGTCTCCGTTGGCCCTGTCTGGGGTCAGCGTGCTCCGTTCTCTGCCTTTGCAGAAGCGAGTTGCTATTTACATGTTGCAGGTTGCGGTGGTGCCTGTTGCTACTGCTGCATGTGTGCATTGGTAACGTGTTTTGCGGTGGCGTCCTTGTTCCTGTGTCCGGTTGTGGTGTGGCACTTTGCTACTGTTTTGTGCCTAGGGTTTGCGTATGGGGGTTTGCTTGTTGTTTTTCGTGGTCTTCGGGTCCCTGGCTTGGCCCTCTCATGTGCGTGGGGTTTTTCTGTCCCTGCCTGATTGTTCACCCCTGGTTGTTTCCTGGGGTTTGTGCTTCCGCTTTTTCGTCCTGCCTCCCCCCAGTCGTTTCCCTGGCATCTCCTTTGGTCAGTTTTGCCTGCACCGTTCCCTTGTTTTCTCCTCTGCTGCAGGGGTGTTCTGCGTGTGTTCCTTGGCTTCTTGGGCGTTCTTTCAGCCTGTGTCTTGTGGTGCGCTTATTTGTCTCGGTCTGTTGCAGTTGCTCGTACCCTTTGGTTCGGATACTGTTTCTGGAGGTGACCCTTCCGCCTTCTTCGGTTTCCTAGCTTACCCTGCTGGTTGGCTTTTCGGGGTCTTGCGATGTCTTGCGTTGGACCTGTCGTTTCTGACCTCCTGGCGGGCTTGCTTGCTTTGGGAAGTTTTTCTGTTCGGCAGACGTTCCATCTCCTTTGTGCTGCTTGGGCTTCGGTGGTCGCGCCTGAGATCTTCCCGCAGCTCCGCCTTTTCCTGGGCTCAGAGGGGCCTTGTCGGGGCTGCTTACGTTCTGCCTCGCAGTCTCGCCTCCGGTTGGTGGTTGGGTGGCTTCGTGGTAGGTGTCCCACCTGCGTAATCTTTGGTGTTCGTACGGGGGCCTTGCTGCTCGTTATTCTCGTGTTGTTCCCGGGCCCTTTCGGGACTGTGGTGCCTTGGGTTGGCATTTGCTGCCGCTTGTCTCGCTTCCGTGGGGGGTGCATTGTGTCCGCCTCCCGGTTCTGTCCCTTTGACCTTCCTCTGTGGGTAGTTAGCTCCAGGGAGCCGACGGGGCTCCCCCCAGACAACCAGCGTTGAATGTAATGAAACGCCATTTTCTGGTTGAGACCCGGAGGCTCCCTGGAAATCCTCCCTCCCTCCGGTCGGCGGTTTTTCGCCTGTTTTGACATCCAGCCTCAGAACTGATGGGTGGATAGCCGGCATGGGAGGTCTGGGGCTCCCCCTTCCCCCTCTCGGGGAGGGGGGAGCTGCGCAGACAGCGGCGCGGTGACGTGTGACGTCATACTAGTTTGCTTGTTTTCTGTTGGGGAGTTCTATCCACTAGTTCGGCTTTAGGTAGCAATTTTAATTAGAATAGGGGTTTGTTTTGGAATGCTTACCTTTCTGGATGCTTGACCTGGTTGATGGCAGACGTAGAATGCTTCCAACCACACGGGGGGTTTCTATAGGCCATTGCTCCCCTTGCCTCTCTGAGGGGGCCAGGTTCTGGCCGTGGTCCCCGGTATGCCCTAGAACTCCATACACATGACTGATGCCAAAGTCTTGACATTAGCATATCAGCCTGGTAAAGCTCCAGGGAGCCTCCGGGTCTCACCCAGAAAATGGCGTTTCATTACATTCAACGCTGGTTTTTTCAATTTTGCTAGAAATTACCTACTTAAAATTAGCTGTTAGAATAAGGACCTGCCTGAAACGCTATGTGTGTTAGTGGCTTTACAAGAATGTAAAAACATCAATGCTCTATACTTTCATAAACTCAATGTACTTTCTTGTATTTAAATAAATAAAATAAATAAATAAATAAATAAATAGTAACTAGGGCAGGCTTAATGTAGTGTGGTGCTGAATTTTATACAGGAACAGGAAGGATTGTAAAAGTCTATGTCCCAGAGATGGATACCTTGAGGATACCTTGAGGTGCTTCCGGGGCTTATCGTCCCCGCGGCCCGGTCATCGACCAGGCCTCCTGGTTGCTGGACTGATCAACCAGGCTGTTGGACGCGGCTGCTCGCAGCCTGACGTATGAGTCACAGCCTGGTTGATCAGGTATCCTTTGGAGGTGCTTATCCAGTTCTCTCTTGAACACTGTGAGGGGTTTGCCAGTTATGTCCCTTATGTGTAGTGGAAGCGTGTTGAACAGTCTCGGGCCTCTGATGTTGATAGAGTTCTCTCTCAGAGTACCAGTTGCACCTCTGCTTTTCAACGGGGGTATTCTGCACATCCTGCCATGTCTTCTGGTCTCATGTGATGTTATTTCTGTGTGCAGGTTTGGGACCAGCCCCTCTAATATTTTCCACGTGTAAATTATTATGTATCTCTCCCGCCTGCGCTCAAGGGAATACAGATTTAGGCTCTTTAGTCGGTCCCAATAGTTTAGATGTTTTACCGAGTGGATTCTAGCAGTAAAGGATCTCTGCACGCTCTCCAGGTCAGCAATTTCACCAGCAGTGAAAGGGGCTGTCATTGTGCAGCAGTACTCCACTCTAGAGAGCACAAGCGTTTTGAAAAGTGTCATCATCGGTATAGCATCTCTAGTGTGAAAAGTTCTTGTTATCCAACCTGTCATTTTTCTTGCAGTTGTGACGGCTACTTTATTGTGTTCTTTAAAGGTAAGGTCTTCCGACATGAGTACACCCAGATCCTTTACATTGCCTTTTCGTTCTATGTTATGATTTGCCTGAGTTTTGTACGTGGTTTCCGTTTTTATATTTTCATTTTTCCATAGCGCATGAGCTGGAACTTGTCTTCGTTAAACACCATATTATTTTCTGTAGCCCATAGAAAGACCTGATCTACATCTGACTGGAGGTTCGCCGTGTCCTCTATGTTGCCTACTCTCATGAAGATCCTAGTGTCATCTGCAAAGGATGATACAGTGCTATAGGTTGTGTTCTTGTCTATGTCCGATATGAGGATGAGAAAAAGTACTGGAGCAAGCACAGTACCCTGGGGGACTGAGCTCTTAACGGTTGACGGGTTGGATTTTATTTTGTTGACTATTACACATTGGGTTCTGTTGGTCAGGAAATTGTAGATCCATCTGCCTACTTTTCCGGTAATTCCTTTTGAGCGCATTTTATGGGCAATAACACCATGGTCACATTTATCAAAAGCTTTTGCGAAATCTGTGTAAATTACATCAGCGTTTTGTTTGTCTTCCATAGCATCTAATGCCATATCATAGTGGTCCAGCAACTGCGACAGGCAAGAGCGCCCTGTTCTGAAACCATGTTGTCCGGGGTTATGGAGATGCTGTGATTCCATGTATTTTGTGATCTTACTTCTTAGCACTCTCTCAAAAATTTTTATGATGTGCGATGTTAGTGCTATCGGTCTGTAATTTTTTGCCTCTGCCTTATTTCCTCCTTTATGAAGTGGTGCTATCTCTGCTGTTTTTAGTATATCAGGAATAACGCCAGTATCTAGGCTTTGTCTCCACAGAATGTGAAGGGCCTGCGATAGTGGTTTTTTACAGTTCTTGATGAATATGGAGTTCCAAGAATCCGGGCCTGGTGCGGAGTGCATAGGCATACTGTTTATGGCTTCTTCAAAATCCAGTGGGGATAGGGTGACGTCTGATATATGATTTGATGTTGGTATCATATCCATGAAAAATTCATTTGGGTTATCGATCTTTAGTGCGTTTAATGGCTCGCTGAAGACAGAGTCGTATTGCTTCCTCAGTAGCTCGCTCATTTCTTTGTTGTCATCGGTGAAAGTTCCATCTTCCTTTCGCAGGGGCCCGATACTAGATGTGGTTTTTGATCTTGATTTTGCATAGGAGAAAAAATATTTCGGGTTTCTCTCTATTTCACTGATGGCCTTTTGCTCTCTTTCCCTCTCCTGCGTTTTGTATGATTCTTGTAGCTTGAGTTCAATTTTTCCTATTTCGCTACCTAACCTTCTTCGCCGTTCCTGAGATAGGGTGCGACTCTCAAGTTGTACCGCGATTCGTTTTCTTCGCCTATATAGGGAACGACGTTCTCGTTCCAATCTGCATCTCTTCCTCTTTTTTCTTAGGGGGATGCGGTTTGTACATATTTCTAGTGCTACTGAGCTTATTTTTTCCAGGCACTGGTTCAGGTTCGCATTTCCTAGCTGTTCTTCCCAGTTTATTTCTGTGAAGTCCTGGTTTATTTGCTCCCAGTTTATCTGTTTATTATTGAAGTTGAATTTGCTGAAATCTCCTCCACCGGGAATCTGGACTGGTTTTGAAGGTCTATTCCCCATGGTTGTCATAACTTCAATTAAGTTGTGATCTGAGTAACAGGTATTTGTAATCATTATGTTCCTGATCAATTCATCATTATTAGTGAAAATGAGGTCCAGCGTGTTCTCCTTCCTGGTTGGTTCTACTATTTGCTGGTTTAAGGCAAACCTGTCGCACATCCGTAGCAGGTCATTTGCATGTGCCTGTTCATTAAGGCTACTTCCTGGTATTCTTTCTGATATTACTGTATTAGCCAGGTGCTTCCATTTCAGGTGCCGTAGGTTGAAGTCCCCAAGCAGGATGATGTTCGGAGCTGGATTTGTGAGGTTTTCCAAGCAGTGTTCTACTTTCATTAGTTGGTCTTTAAACTGCTGAGGGTTTGCCTCCGGTGACTTATATACAAGGACAATAACTACATTTATAATCTCTATTTTGATTATCAGCACTTCCACCATATCATTTGAGGTGTTTAGCAGCTCAGTACAGATGAGTGTGTCTTTGATGTATAGGCTGACCCCACCCTGAAGCCGGTGTTTCCTATCACATCTGAAAAGATTGTACTCTGAGATCCATATTTCACCATCATGGTAGTCCTTTGTGTGGGTTTCTGTTAGGGCTGCAAACACTGCATTTGCCTCATGAAGGAGACCATCTATAAAGTGAACTTTGTTGGATTTGCGTGTTTTTATACCTTGAATGTTGGCAAATATAAATGATGTTATCGTGGTAGTGGAAGTGCTGGATGCCTTACTTGGTGTTAATATCTGAGGCTCTGGTAAGGGGCCACTGTGTTTGCGTCCAGGGTGTGTTGTTTTCGAAGTGATTCGTCCAGTTTCGGTAGTGGGGCGAGTGTTGTGTGGTGTAGTACCTGTGTGTTTGTTGGTAATGTGTATTCCAGACTTGTGGGTATCTCCCTTCCCCTCTGTAATCCTGTGGTGGTTCCATCTGACTGTTCCTCTCTCTTATATTTTCTGCTCTGTTTCTGCCTTCCTCTAAAAATTGCCAGTAGTGTCATACTGATCTTCCCGTCTATAACGTTGTGTACCTCTCACGTGGAATTCCGGACACTGAAGATTGTAGCATTTTTTGTCCCTAATTGAAAATTGACATAATTTGGGGTGGAAGTATCTACACCCTGTTCCAAAACGGCATGTACCCCTCGCCAACATGTTCCTGCATTTTCGAGGATGCAGAAAATGGCATTTTGTTCCTAATTTTCCATATTTGCATATTCCTTTAGCGTAGAATTTGCAAATGTGTTCCGGTTTTGCGTTTTTCAAGGTATTTATATCTGTGTCTGTCTTGTCTACCTCTTTATTGGAGCCATCTCCGCTTTTCGTCCCAATTCCTTCATTTATGCACTCTGTCTCACTGTTGCTCACATCGTTTATATTACCTGACTCTGCAATATTGCTGCTATTATGTACTACAATACCCTCTTCCTCCACATTACTGCTGCGGTTCTCTAGATGGCTGGCAATGTTTGTGGGATTTTTTTCATTCTGTAGTATAAATCTGTTTAGTCTGGTTGACCTGGCCATGTGTTTGGTTAGAGGTTTTTAACCACAGGGCCAAAGTTCCAAGGTATAGGAAAGATAATGTGTAATAGATTCCAAGATGTACACTTTAAGGTGTACCAGTTTATGTGGTGACTAAGTGCTTCACGGAGCTATCCAGGCTGATATGTATATCTTTAGACATTCGCATTAATGTGAATGGAGTTCTAGGCATACTGGGGACCATGAGCCAGAACCTGGCCTCCCTCAGAGAGGCACGAGGAGCAATGGCCTATAGAAATGCACATGTGATTTGGAGCATTCCCACCAAATATTTTCACATTTTCAAAACGTGCTAAAAATGACATTTCGTTGTTTTGGTCATTTTTAAATTTTGTTTAACCCTTTAACTGCGCAACGCGCCTGCAGGCCCAGGCTTCGGGTGCACAATGCGCCTCCGGGTGTTTTTATTTTTCACGTTCCATTCAAAACTCCCACGGCTACATGGGGTTCACATCAGCTTCCTCAGGGCTCTTGTAAACAGACGCCATAGAGTGGGGACGAAATCATCTGGTACAAATAACAGGAAGATACGTGTGAAGTTAGATAGCTGCTCCCGCAAGTCTGACCTTATCACTGCTGCAGTCGTAGGAAAACCAATGTTTATGTGAACGAATGTCTACCAGATTCAGACAAAATCTCTTGTTTAAACTACGTGGAATCTGCAAAAGATCCCCTGCCATTAAACATTGTTTTGTGCGCGATGGTAAAATAATAGCTAGGAAGACTGACTCTGGAAAAACTTATGTCATAACTACTGAGGCACATCTCACTTCTTTCCTGGATGACTGTGGGATGTCAGCTGAATAACCAGAACATAATTTGTAGTCTCACATACAACCAAAGTGTACTTAAGCTCTGCCTTTCCTTTCCAAAGGTTTTTTTAATTTTATTTTTATTTTTATTTTTTGTTTGTTTATCTTGCCTGTTTTTCTACTCTTAATTATTTGTTCTTAGTTAATCCCCTTGTCACTAAACCTAGGGATTTTATTACCCTGTTATATTTAAAGTAACTGGTAATTGTTTCATGTAATCATTTATTGGAATTAAGTATAGTATATTGTTTATATCATCTACCTCAGTATCATAGTAAAATCTTCCACATTATTATACTCTCACCCTGTTTATTTTTTACACTTAGATTTATAGTAGAGTAAATTCAATATTTACTCAGATATTCATGTCATCTTTTGTTTTCTTTTTTCTGAATTATCTATTTGAGCTCACTTTGTTTCTTAGGTTCATACCACTATAGGATTTTAATTAACCATTACTAAGCTATTATCCTCAAGTTATTTTACTTTATGATTATTATTTTTTTTTTATTTTTTTTTTACATTTAATTGTCAGTCTCTACTGATTTTTTGTTTTTTTTTATTTATCTAACTTCTGTGTCCTTCCTGGCTATCTATTGGATCTCTATTTTACTTCCAAATGGTACTATTTAATGTATTTGCTTTTATTCTTGTGCTTTCCTGTATCATGTATCCTGTATCGTGATCCC
>WNGS01167092.1:11389-24202 GCA_020271785.1 Procambarus virginalis | reverse complement strand
TCGAACCTATCCAAGGTCACCTGGTTTGCTGCCACCTCTCCCAGTGCCGTGATATCTCCCTGTGTGCGTGTGTGTGCGTGCGTCTGTGATTTTGTTACCGTGTGTGCGGTTCTATGTCTGTTTTGTCTACGTGTTCAGTTTCGGCCTGTTGGGCGGTGTGCTTGTGTGTGTGTTTCCGTGTGCTTTTTTTTGTGCTGTGCTGTGCTGTGTATGTTTTGTGTTCTGTTGCTTATGTTGTTTATAGGACTGTGTGTGTGTGTGTGTGTGTGTGTGTGTGTGTGTGTGTGTGTTTGTGTGTGTGTGTGTGTGTGTGTGTGTGTGTGTGTGTGTGTGTGTGTGTGTTTGCCGGTTCTTACGTGTTCCGGTTATGACTTCCTGTCTGTCTTGGCTTTTAGTACTGCTTGTGTAGCCCTTCAGGCTCGCTTGTGTTACTGGATTTGTATATATTTTGTGCCATATCATTTCTGTGTCTTTTTCATGTTTCCTGTTGTATGCTTATTTGTTTTTTCTGTCTTATGTTTCCTTTCTCTGTTGTTCTCATGTTTGTTTGTACTTTATGGATCACTGCTTGTGCTGTTTTGCCTAGCTGTTTTTATGTGTATTTAATGTACTTTATCATAAAAAGAAAAAAACACCACCTTTACTTAACATTGCAGACCCGTCTCCAGAGCCTACTGCTCCCCAATTTGCTCCTGCAACACGATTTCAACCAACTGATCCTGCAACAACTAACACCCCCCAGTGATTCTGCTTCTCCACGTCAGCAACACGGGTCAACGTATTAAGAGCAGCTGCGACATCATTCTATGTGTCAGCTACAACTGCAGCATCTGCAGCCTCTTACAGACGACCCCGTCTACATTAAATGATGTAGATTAACTTGTTGCAGTAACCGTAGTTGGTATTGCAGTTGGATCATCCACATCCACTACAGTGGATGTGGATTGTGCAGCATCTTGTACCCCAAGAACTAGTTTGAAGCCTTATAAGACAGAAAATGACACACATGAGCATTCCACCAAGATATGCTTCAGCCAATATTATGCAACATTCGTCAACAAGAGCAGTCAAACAAACAAAAAAGTAGGCAAAGAGCACGATTTAGATTGAAAAACTGATTCAACCAAGAAAGAAGTCGCCAACGAAGAAGACTGAATGTCTCTACTGTCACGTGAATCCCCTGCATAGCAGTAGAACTGCCTCTCCACTCACCTTCTAGTCATCACTCTGAAATCCGCCTCTATGACAGCCAAGACCGGTCATACGATGGCTACTACACCTGCCACTCTCCGTACCACCCAGTGCCTGGTACAGATCACCGGCATGACTAACAGTTAGTCTTCAGCTCACTAGTATAGTATGTATTGAGTCCCAGTAATGATTCATTTGCTTGTTTTTTTGTTTGTTCTGGTATACAAGAGGCTTAACGTCTATTGTGGAAAGTTACTTGAATCAATAATTGCAAATTCCATTCGTCATCATCTTGAAAAATAAATTAATAAATGATTCACAACATGGATGTGCTAATGGTCAGTAGTTCCCTTACTGAGAGGGAGGGCCAGTTTGTTATGGCATGATCTTGATGTAACCGAGGTTGTTATCATATATGTTATCATGGAAAATACTTTCTTCATTTCATTAAGTGTGTGTGTACTCACCTATTTGTGCTTGCGGGACCAAAGAGCCAAGCTCAGGCCCCGCAAGCACAAATAGGTGAGTACACACACACTTAATGAATGAAGAAATTTTTCCATGATAACATATATGATAACAACCTCGGTTACATCAAGATCATGCACAATAACAAACTGGCCCTCCCTCTCAGTAAGGGAACTACTGGCCATTAGCACATCCATGTTGTGAATCATTTATTAATTTATGTTTTTCAAGATGATGACGAATGGAATTTGCAATTATTGATTCAAGTAACTTTCCCACAAAGACGTTAAGCCTCTTGTATACCAGAACAAACAAAAAAACAAGCAAATGAAATCATTACTGGGACTCCAATACAATACTATACTAGTGAGCTGAAGACTAACTGTAGTCATGCCGGTGATCTGTACCAGGCACTGGGTGGTACGGAGAGTGGCAGGTGGAGTAGCCATCGTATGACCGGTCTTGGCTGTCATAGAGGCGGATTTCCAGTGTGATGACATAGAAGGTGAGTGGAAGAGGCAGTTCTACTGCTATGCAGGGGATTCACGTGACAGTAGAGACTTCAGTCTTCTGTTGGCGACTTCTTTCTTGGTTGTATCAGTTTTTCAATCTAAATCGTGTTCTTTGCCTACTTTTTGGTTTGTTTGACTGCTCTTGTTGTCGAATGTTGCATAATATGGCTGAAGCATATCTGGTGGAATGCTCATGGTGTCATTTCTGTCTTATAAGGCTTCAAACTAGTTCTTGGGCGTACAAGATGCTGCACAATCCACATCCACTGTAGTGGATGTGGATGATCCAACTGCAATACCAACTACGGTTACTGCAACAGTTATCTACATCATTTAATGTAGAGGGGTCGTCTGTAAGAGGCTGCAGATGCTGCAGTTGCAGCTGACACATAGAATGATATCGCAGCTCCTCCTAATACGTTGACCCGTGTTGCTGACGTGGAGAAGCAGAATCACTGGGGTGTTAGTTGTTGCAGGATCAGTTGGTTGAAATTGTGTTGCAGGAGCAAATTGGGGAGCAGTAGGCTCTGGAGACGGGTCTGCAATGTTAAGTAAAGGTGGTGTTTTTTTCTTTTTATTGATAAAGTACATTAAATACACATAAAAACAGCTAGGCAAAACAGCACAAGCAGTGATCCATAAAGTACAAACAAACATGAGAACAACAGAGAAAGGAAACATAAGACAGAAAAACAAATAAGCATACAACAGGAAACATGAAAAGACTCAGAAATGATATGGCACAAAATATATACAAATCCAGTAACACAAGCGAGCCTGAAGGGCTACACAAGCAGGACTAAAAGCCAAGACAGACAGGAAGTCATAACCGGAACACGCAGGAACCGGCAAACACACACACACACACACACACACACACACACACACACACACACACACACACACACACACACACACACACACACACACACACACACACACACACACACACACAGTCATATAAACAACACAAGCAACAGAACACAAAACATACACAGCACAGCACAGCACAAAAAAAAGCACACGGAACACACACACAAGCACACCGCCCAACAGGGCGAAATTGAACACGTAGACAAAACAGACATAGAACCGCACACACGGTAACAAAATCACAGACGCACGCACACACACGCACACAGGGAGATATCACGGCACTGGGAGAGGTGGCAGCAAACCAGGTGACCTTGGATAGGTTCGAAATTACAAGAGATGAGGTCAAAAAGCACCTATTGGAGCTGGATGTGAGAAAAGCTGTTGGGCCGGATGGAATCTCGCCATGGGTATTGAAAGAGTGTGCAGGAGCACTTTGCTTACCACTCTCCATAGTGTATAGTAAATCACTAGAAACGGGGGACCTTCCAGAAATATGGAAGACTGCTAATGTAGTACCAATATACAAAAAGGGTGACAGACAAGAGGCACTGAACTACAGGCCAGTGTCCTTAACTTGTATACCATGCAAGGTGATGGAGAAGATTGTGAGAAAAAACCTAGTAACACATCTAGAGAGAAGAGACTTCGTGACAACCCATCAACATGGGTTCAGGGAGGGTAAATCTTGCCTTACAGGCTTGATAGAATTCTACGATCAGGTGACAAGAATTAAGCAAGAAAGAGAAGGGTGGGCGGACTGCATTTTTTTGGACTGTCGGAAAGCCTTTGACACAGTACCCCATAAAAGGTTGATGCATAAGCTGGAGAAACAGGCAGGAGTAACAGGTAGGGCGCTCCAGTGGATAAGGGAGTACCTAAGCAATAGGAAGCAGAGAGTTACAGTGAGGGGTGAGACCTCAGACTGGCGTGAAGTCACCAGTGGAGTCCCACAGGGCTCTGTACTTGGACCTATCCTGTTTCTGATATACGTAAATGATCTCCCAGAGGGTATAGACTCATTCCTCTCAATGTTTGCTGACGACGCCAAAATTATGAGAAGGATTAAGACAGAGGAGGACAGCTTGAGACTTCAAGAAGACCTGGACAAGCTGCAGGAATGGTCGAACAAATGGCTGTTAGAGTTTAACCCAAGCAAGTGTAATGTAATGAAGATAGGGGTAGGAAGATAGGGGTCATTTGGGAGATGAAATACTTCAAGAGTCAGAGAGAGAGAAAGACCTGGGGGTTGATATCACGCCAGACCTGTCCCCTGAAGCTCATATCAAGAGGATAACATCAGCAGCATATGCCAGGTTGGCTAACATAAGAACGGCCTTTAGAAACTTGTGTAAGGAATCTTTCAGAACATTATATACCACATATGTCAGACCAATCCTGGAGTATGCGGCTCCAGCATGGAGTCCCTATCTAGTCAAGCATAAGACTAAACTGGAAAAGGTTCAAAGGTTTGCCACCAGACTAGTACCCGAGCTGAGAGGTATGAGCTACGAGGAGCGACTGCAGGAATTAAACCTCACTTCGTTGGAAGACAGAAGAGTTAGGGGGGACATGATCACCACATTCAAGATTCTCAGGGGAATCGACAGGGTTGATAAAGACAGGCTGTTTAACACAAGGGGCACACGCACTAGGGGACACAGGTGGAAACTGAGTGCCCAAATGAGCCACAGAGATATTAGAAAGAACTTTTTTAGTGTCAGAGTGGTTGACAAATGGAATGCATTAGGAAGCGATGTGGTGGAGGCTGACTCCATACACAGTTTCAAGTGTAGATATGATAGAGCCCATTAGGCTCAGGAAACTGTACACCTGTTGATTGACGGTTGAGAGGCGGGACCAAAGAGCCAGAGCTCAACCCCCGCAATCACAACTAGGTGAGTACAACTAGGTGAGTACACACACACACTCATAGGGAAATCATGGAAGGGATACGAACTCGGGCTGGCAAACGCAGGAGGACAATCGCAGCAGGAAGAGACACAGAGGATGGGGGGGGGGAACAGGCAAACTGGATGAAGGAAGTACTTCAGCAAATGCGGAATGAATTCAGTGAAGGACTGAGGGTAATGAGGGAGACAGTAGCCAACCTGCAAGATGATCTAAGGGCAGCAAAGGAGGAGATAAGATGCCTGAAGGAGACTCTTCCACAATACCAGACACGAACCGTACCTCAGGGAGATGGGAATACTACTGTGGAGGGGACCACCACAACCCAGATCTCATTTGCTGAAATACTTAAAAAGAGCCCTGAAGCTAGGTCTGCAGTTAGGGAAGGTGCCATGGAAGTGGCCTCCTCTCAGGAAGCAGCTAGATGCACTTGCCGGATGATAGAGAGAAAAAGAGCAGTAGTAGTAGCAGGCATTAAAGAGCAAACAGGGACCAGACCAATGGAGCGGAGAGACAAGGATAAAAACATGGTTAAAGAGATCCTTAAAGAGGTAAGGATGGAGGGAGCTGAACAAAATGTTGAAAAGGTTTTCAGGCTTGGAAAGTACAACAAGGACAGAGACCGAATGATAAAGGTGGTTTTCATGAGCGAAATCGCGAAAGAGGATCTGTTAGAAAAGAAGTGCTGTCTAGCAAATGTAGAGAAGTTCAAAAGAGTATTCCTGCAGAGGGATATGACAAGGAAAGAGAGAAAGCAGGCAGCAGACGCGAGGAAGGAGCGCAGGGAGAGCGAAAGGAACCGGGGAGCCACAACCTCGATCCCTACAATCTCAGAGGGGGATGGGGAACCCTCTTCAAACAGTGCAACAGCCACAGGCATTGGGGCACCACCCCCACATTCTACCCAACAGACACCCAACCTGCCCCATCCCCCTGTCAGCCCCCCACTAAGTACCCACCTAGGGCACCCTCCCCCCACCCCACCCCCCTCCTCCCACTCACCCCTCTCCCCAGGACCTCCCTTCTCCCCATCCCCCAAGCCCTCCTTTTTCCCCCATGCCCTCCAAGCCCTCCACCCTTTTCTCCCCCCCCAAGCCCCCCCCATCTCCCCTATCCCCCAAAGCCTCTCCTCCCCCCATGCTTCCCCAACCCTCCCTCTCTCACCTCCCCCCCCAACCCTCCCCCTCTCACTCTCCCCCAACCCTCTCCCTCTCACTCTCCCCCCTACCCTCCTCCTCTTACCCACCCCCCTTACCCTCCCCCTCTCCCCCGCCACCCCTCTCTCGCCCACCCCCCCAAGCCCTTCCTCCTCCACGAGTCTCCCCGTGCCAGGTCCCGCCAGGTCCCACTCACCCCAGATCCCAAAGGTCCACCCCAGAGAAGAAGCAGAAGAGAGTCAGTTTCAGGGTGATGTACTCGAACATAGATGGGATCACAAGCAAGACAAGTGAACTAAGGGAAAGAGCACAGGAAGTTAACCCAGATGTAATCGGACTCACTGAAACAAAGCTCTCTGGAATCATAACGAATGCCGTGTTTCCCCAGGAGTACACAGTAATAAGGAAAGAGAGGGAAGGTAGGGGAGGAGGCGGAGTGGCCCTACTCATGAGAAAGGAATGAAGTTTTAAAGAGATGGCCATCCCAGGCTGTGAGGAGTTCAGAGAATACATAACAGGCACCATAAGCAGGCGATGAGTCACAATAACGTGGCTAAAGTATGTTGACCAGACCACACACTAGAAGATGAAAGGATGACGACGTTTCGGTCCGTCCTGGACCATTCTCAAGTCGATTGTGATGAGGAAGTAGAGAGACAGGCAATAAATAGGCAAGCGAGAGCTGAGGAGCAAAGTAAGGTGTAGTAGAGGGGATAGTAATAGTAATAAGAGCTGCAGAAGGCCAATTGGCCCATACGAGGCAGCTCCTATTATAACCACCGAAAGAGAAGGAGATAGGAATAAGAAGAGGATAGCAAGGGAGCGTGGGAGAAGAGAGAAAGAAAAGGAAAGAGAAGGAAAGAAAATAGAAGGGGTAGGCTTATGTTAGGTCACGTTTGTTAGAAAGATTAGAGCATTTGAGTATATACTGTGAAAGGGAAGAGTCCACAGCAACAAAGCCAGGACTCAAGTTCATGTTGGGTACATTGTGTATTAGAGCCGATTCCACAAGACGGCGTCTGTGTAGAGTAGAGGCAGGAAAGATTATTTTGGAGGAAGACCAATCAATGGGATGATTAGAATCCCTTACATGGCAGAAGAGAGCATTGTTAGTGTCTGCAGATTTAACACTTCTCTTGTGTTCTTTAAGTCTGTCATTCAGTGTACGGCCAGTTTCGCCAAAGTATTGGAGAGGACAAGACGAACAGGAAATAGAGTAGACACCAGCAGTATTAGAAGGAGGAGCAGTGTGAACTAGATTGCTACGAAGTGTGTTAGTTTGTCGAAAGGCGAGTTTAATATCAAGAGGACGAAAGGTATTTGTAAAAGTTTTGAGTTCAGATATGAAGGGAAGGCATAGTACAGTGCTACTAGTGTTGAAAGCAGGTTTTGGATGAAAGAAATTTCGTTTAGCTTGAGAGTAGGCACAGTTGATGAAATGTAAAGGGTAATCAAGGCGAGAGAATGATTTGTAGATAAGGGCAATTTCAGAATCAAGAAACTGAGGGTCGCTGATGCGTAGAGCGCGGAGGAAGAGAGAGACGAGGACACTTTTCTTAACAGAAGGAGGATGGTAGGAAAAGAAGTGAATGTACATGCCACTATGCATGGGTTTACGGTAGACAGAGAAAGAGAACCCAGACACAGAGCTGTGAACATGAACGTCAAGAAAAGGAAGGAGGGAATTAGATTCCCACTCAACTTTGAAATGGATAGAAGGAGACAGATTGTTAAGAGAGGCGAGGAAAGGCTGGAAAAGATTAAGGCCATGAGGCCATAAAGCAAAAATGTCATCAACATAGCGAAGCCAAAGAGAGGGACGAGTATCAATAGAAGGAAGAAGAATAGTTTCGAAGTATTCCATGTAGAAATTAGCAAGAACAGGGGAGAGAGGGGAACCCATAGCAACCCCGAAAGTTTGAGTGTAATATTTACCGTTGAAAGAGAAAGAGTTAGAGTCAACACAGAGTCTAATGAGATCAAGGAAAACGTCAGTGGGAAGAGGGAGAGGAAGAAGGCCCTCTGACGCCTTCTGTCTAAGGAAAGAGAGAACGTCATCGAGCGGAACATTAGTAAACAGAGAGTCGACATCAAGACTAAGCATCTTACAAGAAGGTTGCAGGCGCAGTCTTTCTATGAAGTCCTGAGAGTGACGAAGGTGGGCAGGGGAAAAAGTGCCAAGGTAAGGCGTCAGGGTATTAGCGAGCCAAGAGGCAAGAGGATAGCTGACAGAACCCCGTGAAGAAATGATAGAACGAAGAGTACCACCAGGTTTATGAGTCTTAGGAAGACCATAGAAATAAGGAAGAGAAGGGCAGATGACACGGAAACGTTTGATGAGATCAAAGTCAGGAGGACAAAGACTAGAGAGCTGTCTTAGTTTGCGGTTAAAGGAAGTTTTGAGGCGATCCAAAGGGTTAGAAGTCAAGGAGCATAAGTGCGAGAGTCAGAGCAAGACATCTGCTTTTCGGAGGTAGTCCTCACGGTCAAGGACAACCACCGAATTGCCTTTGTCGGAAGGAAGATTAGAATAGAGTTGTTAGATTTCAGGGAGGCAAGGGCAAGCTGGAAGCGACGAGGAAGGTGGTGATTTTTAGAAAATAAGCTGTCAAGAACGGGGATAAGGGCCCCTCTAAAGGCAGACAGGTCCGAAAGAGTACTAGAGTTAGAATTGACAAACCTGTCAAAGGAACTGATGAGATCAATTCCACAGCGTGGGCCAGGGGAAGTAGCAAAAGACAAACCAAGGCCAAGAAGTTCTTGCTGGTGCCTAGAAAGAGAGTAGGAAGAAAGGTTGGTAACACAGTCAGAGAGAGAGTATTTGGCCCAAGGACTGATGGAGATCAGGCGTTGAAGTTTGTTGTGTAGTGTGCAGGAGTGGTGGGAAGAGGAGACGTGAGCAGTGTCAAATGCAATTGGAAATAGGATATTGCATAGATCACTGGGAAGAGAAGAGGACAGAAAGCGTTGATGTTGACGAACAGCTAGAAAAGCCTCGTCAACTTGCAAGAAGGTGGCGTGAATAAGTTCTTGAAGAAGAAGGCGGGCATGTTCAGGAAAAGGAGATCCCGAAGTGTTGAACTGGAGAAAGTGAGATAAAGAAAGAGGGAGAACTTGCTCAGCAAGACAAGTCTTTAAGAAACCTGAGCTGGTTCTTTCGACGCTTGGCGGCAAGAAGGGAAGATGCAAAGGCGCGAAAAGGCTGTTTAAAGGAAGGTAGAGCATCGAAGAAGTTAAACTGGGTAAGACGCTTTTGTATGGTATCCATATGCAGGCGATGAGTCACAATAACGTGGCTTAAGTATGTTGACCAGACCACCTTGAGGTTACCTTGAGGTGCTTCCGGGGCTCAGCGTCCCCGCCGCCCTGTCGTCGACCAGGCCTCCTGGTTGCTGGAATGATCAACCAGGCTGTTAGACGCGGCTGCTCGCAGCCTGACGTACGAGTCACAGCCTGGTTGATCAGGTATCCTTTGGAGGTGCTTATCCAGTTCTCTCTTGAACACTGTGAGGGGTTTGCCAGTTATGTCCCTTATGTGTAGCGGAAGCGTGTTGAACAGTCTCGGGCCTCTGATGTTGATAGAGTTCTCTCTCAGAGTACCTGCTGCACCTCTGCTTTTCAACTGGGGTATTCTGCACATCCTGCCATGTCTTCTGGTCTCATGTGATGTTATTTCTGTGTGCAGGTTTGGGACCAGCCCCTCAATTATTTTCCACGTGTAAATTATTATGTACCTCTCCCGCCTGCGCTCAAGGGAGTACAGATTTAGGCTCTTTAGTCGGTCCCAGTAATTTAGATGTTTTACTGAGTGGATTCTAGCAGTAAAGGATCTCTGCACGCTCTCCAGGTCAGCAATTTCTCCAGCTTTGAAATGGGCTGTCATTGTGCAGCAGTACTCCACTCTAGAGAGCACAAGCGTTTTGAAAAGTATCATCATCGGTATAGCATCTCTAGTGTGAAAAGTTCTTGTTATCCAACCTGTCATTTTTCTTGCAGTTGTGACGGCTACTTTATTGTGTTCTTTAAAGGTAAGGTCTTTCGACATGAGTACACCCAGATCCTTTAGATTGCCTTTTCGTTCTATGTTATGATTTGCCTGAGTTTTGTACGTGGTTTCCGTTTTTATATTTTCAATTTTTCCGTAGCGCATGAGCTGGAACTTATCCTCGTTAAACACCATATTATTTTCTGTAGCCCATAGAAAGACCTGATCTACATCTGATTGGAGGTTTGCTGTGTCCTCTATGTTGCCAACTCTCATGAAAATCCTAGTGTCATCTGCAAAGGATGATACAGTACTATAGGTTGTGTTCTTGTCTATGTCGGATATGAGGATGAGAAAAAGTACTGGGGCAAGCACAGTACCCTGGGGGACTGAGCTCTTCACGATTGATGGGCTGGATTTTATTTTGTTTACTATTACACATTGGGTTCTGTTAGTCAGGAAATTGTAGAGCCATCTGCCTATTTTCCCGGTAATTCCTTTTGAACGCATTTTATGTGCAATAACACCATGGTCACATTTATCAAAAGCTTTTGCGAAATCTGTGTAAATTTCATCAGCATTTTGTTTGTCTTCCATAGCATCTAATGCCATATCATAGTGGTCCAGCAACTGCGACAGGCAAGACCGCCCTGTTCTGAAACCATGTTGTCCGGGGTTATGGAGATGCTGTGATTCCATGTATTTTGTGATCTTACTTCTTAGCACTCTCTCAAAATTTTTATGATGTGCGATGTTAGTGCTATCGGTCTGTAATTTTTTGCCTCTGCCTTATTTCCTCCTTTATGGAGTGGTGCTATCTCTGCTGTTTTTAGTATGTCAGGGATAACGCCAGTATCTAGGCTTTGTCTCCACAGAATGTGAAGGGCCTGCGATAGTGGTTTTTACAGTTCTTGATGAATATGGAGTTCCAAGAATCCGGGCCTGGTGCAGAGTGCATAGGCATACTGTTTATGGCTTCTTCAAAATCTAGTGGGGATAGGTCGACGTCTGATATATGATTTGATGTTGGTATCATATCCATGAAAAATTCATTTGGGTTATCAATCTTTAGTGCGTTTAATGGCTCGCTGAAAACAGAGTCATACTGCTTCCTCAGTAACTCGCTCATTTCTTTGTTGCCATCGGTGAAAGTTCCATCTCCCTTTCGCAGGGGCCCGATACTAGATGTGGTTTTTGATCTTGATTTTGCATAGGAGAAAAATATTTCGGATTTCTCTCTATTTCACTGATGGCCTTTTGCTCTCTTTGCCTCTCCTGGGTTTTGTATGATTCTTGTAGCTTGAGTTCAATTGTTTCTATTTCTCTACCTAACCTTCCTCGCCGTTCTTGAGATAGGGTGCGACTCTCAAGTTGTTCCGCGATTCGTTTTCTTCGCCTATATAGGGAACGACGTTCCCGTTCCAGTCTGCATCTCTTTCTCTTTTTTCTTAGGGGTATGCGGTTTGAACATATTTCTAGTGCTACTGAGCTTATTTTTTCCAGGCACTGGTTCAGGTTTGCATTTTCTAGCTGTTCTTCCCAGTTTATTTCTGTGAAGTCCTGGTTTATTTGCTCCCAGTTTATCTGTTTATTATTGAAGTTGAATTTGCTGAAATCTCCTCTACCGGGAATCTGGACTGGTTTTGAAGGTCCATTCCCCATGGTTGTCAGAACTTCAATTAAGTTGTGATCTGAGTAACAGGTATTTGTAATCATTATGTTCCTGATCAATTCATCATTATTAGTGAAAATGAGGTCCAGCGTGTTCTCCTTCCTAGTTGGTTCTACTATTTGCTGGTTCAAGGCAAACCTGTCGCACATCCGTAGCAGGTCATTTGCATGTGCCTGTTCATTTAGGCTACTTCCTGGTATTCTTTCTGATATTACTGTATTAGCCAGGTGCTTCCATTTCAGGTGCCGTAGGTTGAAGTCCCCAAGCAGGATGATGTTCGGAGCTGGATTTGTGAGGTTTTCCAAGCAGTGTTCTATTTTCATTAGTTGGTCTTTAAACTGCTGAGGGTTTGCCTCCGGTGACTTATACAAGGACAACAACTACATTTAGGATCTCTATTTTGACTATCAGCACTTCCACCATATCATTTGAGGTTTTAGGAGCTCAGTACAGATGAGTGTGTCTTTGATGTAGAGGCTGACCCCACCCTGAAGCCGGTGTTTCCTATCACATCTGAAAAGATTGTACTCTGAGATCCATATTTCACCATCAAGGTAGTCCTTAGTGTGAGTTTCCGTTAGGGCTGCAAACACTGCATTTGCCTCATGAAGGAGACCATCTATAAAGTGAACTTTGTTGGATTTGCGTGTTTTTATACCCTGGATGTTGGCAAATATAAATGATGTTATCGTGTTAGTGGAAGTGCTGGATGCTTTACTTGGTGTTAATATCTGAGGCTCTGGTAAGGAGGCCACTGTGTTTGCGTCCTCTCTAGCATTTGACCGAGTTGGTGATAGAGTCTGGTCATTTTTAGCCATTCTTCTCCTCCTCCTCTTGCTAAAAAATTATCCCGGTCGATGGAGTAGTGGCTGTTTTCATAGTGGTAGTCTGTCGGTTTTCTTCGCCTGGTACCTCTTATATGAAAAGCTGGACATTCAGCATTGAAGCACTCTTTCCTGTCCAAAGAGTTCTTGCAAATTTCTGGGTGAAAGAATTCACAGCTTTTGGTACATTTACCTGTATTAGGAGGTTTCTGCACTTTCT
>WNGS01167091.1:35013-45605 GCA_020271785.1 Procambarus virginalis | reverse complement strand
CACACACACACACACACACACACACACACACACACACACACACACACACAAAAAAAAAACACACACACACACAAAACACACACAAAACACACACACACACACAAAACACACACACACACACACAAAACACACACACACACACACAAACACACACACACACACACAAAACACACACACACACACACAAACACACACCACACACAACCACACACACACACACACACACACACACACACACACACACACACATGTTGTGATAACTACTACAACATGTGTAGTTATTATGGAATGCACTTGGGGAACAGGTTGTGGAAGCAATACTATTCATACTTTTAAGACTAGGTATGATAGGGAAATGGGACAGGAATCATTCCTGTAAACAACCGATAGCTGGAAAGGCGGGATCCAAGAGTCAATGCTTGCTCGATCCTGCAAGCACAGATAGGACAGATAGGTAAGTACACACACACCACACACACACACACTTTAGAAACTTGGCCCCACACACAAGTTTAGAAATTTGTGTAAGGAATCTTCAGAACATTATATACCACATATGTCAGACCAATCCTGGAGTATGCGGCTCAGCATGGAGTCCTATCTAGTCAAGCATAAGACTAAACTGGAACACACACACACACTTTTGGTTTGCCACCAGACTAGTACCCGAGCTGAGAGGTATGAGCTACGAGGAGCGACTGCAGGAATTAAACCTCACTTCGTTGGAAGACAGAAGAGTTAGGGGGGACATGATCACCACATTCAAGATTCTCAGGGAATCGACAGGGTTGATAAAGACAGGCTGTTAACACAAGGGGCACACGCACTAGGGGACACAGGTGGAAACTGAGTGCCCAAATGAGCCACAGAGATATTAGAAAGAAACTTTTTTAGTGTCAGAGTGGTTGGTTGACAAATGGAATGCATTCAGGAATGCGATGTGGTGGAGGCTGACTCCATACACAGTTTCAATGTAGAAATGATAGAGCCCATTAGCTCAGGAAACTGTACACCTGTTGATTGACGGTTGAGAGGCGGGACCAAAGAGCCAGAGCTCAACCCCGCAAGCACAACTAGGTGAGTACAACTAGGTGAGTACCACCACCACCACCACCCCCCCACCCACCTGGGACGGGGAGTCACGTCTGGAAGGTGTGGAGACAGGGGAAACATCGCTGGATGTTCGGTCTCACCTCAGGGAGACGGATCATTATTGGGGAAGTGACGATAGCCTGTGTGGTGTGTGTGTGTGTAGACGCCGTAACCACCTGGCCACACTGAGGAGCGCTAAACTCGTCGTAGCTCGCTCCGTTGACAACGCATGTCATGCCCAAGTTGAGTCAAGGCACTTACGTAAGCGGTAAGTGGCCATGTCAGCGGACACTTCGCCTGTGTTACTTCTAGCAGTCACTTACCCGGTGGAAATGGAAGACTTCGAGAGCGGTGGTAGTGGCAAGGGCAGACCCGCTGGTACCTGGTTGATGGGGGTTGGGAGTTCTACTCCCCAAGCCGGCCCGAGGCCAGGCTTGACTTGTGAGAGTTTGGTCCACCAGGCTGTTGCTTGGAGCGGGCCCGAGGCCAGGCTTGACTTGTGAGAGTTTGGTCCACCAGGCTGTTGCTTGGAGCGGCCCGAGGCCAGGCTGACTTGTGAGAGTTTTGGTCCACCAGGCTGTTGCTTGGAGCGGCCCGAGGCCAGGCTTGACTGTGAGAGCTTGGTCCACCAGGCTGTTGCTTGGAGCGGCCCGAGGCCAGGCTTGACTTGTGAGAGTTTGGTCCACCAGGCTGTTGCTTGGAGCGGCCCGAGGCCAGGCTTGACTTGTGAGAGTTTGGTCCACCAGGCTGTTGCTTGGAGCGGCCCGAGGCAGGCTTGACTTGTGAGAGCTTGGTCCACCAGGCTGTTGCTTGGAGCGGCCCGCAGGCCCACATACCTGGTACAACAGATTAAACACTTCAACTTTGTAGCGTTTCCTAATGTTCCTAAGTATCTTGTGTGGGGAAAAAAAACTCCCACATCATCCATTGGATAGGTGGATATGTGGGCCTACGGGCCGCTTCAAGCAACTGCCTGTGGACCAAGCTCTACGAGGCAGGCTTGAGGAGTAGAAGAAACTCGCAGAACCCCATCAACCAGGTAAAACCTGTTCAATATGGGAGTAGACCGTCTCCGAATATTATCTCAAGTTAGATGACCAGCCAACACTACTGAATCAGCTGAGACAGTTTTAAACTATAACATTTGAAGCAGTACAACTATCTAATTACTGTTTAATACATAAATTATTATCAACCGTTTCATTATGGTGTGATAAACTGAATTATGACCCCCCCCCCCAATGTGTGAAGGGAAGTTTACTGGTGATAATAATTATAAAAATACAGTCCATTCATAAGCAATAAATAAGTAACAAATATATACGGGGTGAAGAAGGTCGGGCTTATAGTAGGGGGAGGGGAAGAGAAGAGAAGAGAAGAGAGAGAAGAAGAAAAGGGAAGGGAAGGGACGGGTGGAGGGGGAAGAGAGCACACGCAAAAATAGTGATAAACAGAAGAAAGCCCAACCGGTACAGCACTATCCAGCGGCCGAGAGGGGGGGGGGATGGAGAGGACACAATCGGGATAGGGACAGCAAGCCATTTTCCGCATTTTTTCACCTCGTTGCTTAATAGAATGAATGGCAACACGCCCTCCGGGGAGGGTTAAGAGCTGGGGGAAGGAGGGGGGAGAAGGGGGTCAAGAACTGGAGGGAGGGGGAGGCTGGAGCGAGCGCGGGCTTCGATCTCAACCATTAGCTGTATCCACAACAAAGACGATTGAAATTTTTCCAGTTCGTCGTGAAAGGAGAGCAGCGATCTTTCTCCAGCTCGGCTGTTATCGTGAGCTCTGATGCCTTTGTGCGTGCAGGAGGTTTTGTCGTCTGCAGCGAGGGGAGGTCGAGGCCATGGGAGCCTTCCATGGCCATAAGGTGGCAGGTCGAGGCCATGGGAGCCTTCCATGACCATAAGGTGGCAGGTCGAGGCCATGGGAGCCTTCCATGACCATAAGGTGGCAGATCGAGGACATGGGAGCCTTCCATGGCCATAAGGTGGCAGATCGAGGCCATGGGAGCCTTCCATGGCCATAAGGTGGCAGATCGAGGCCATGGGAGCCTTCCATGGCCATAAGGTGGCAGATCGAGGCCATGGGAGCCTTCCATGGCCATAAGGTGGCAGATCGAGGCCATGGGAGCCTTCCATGGCCATAAGGTGGCAGATCGAGGCCATGGGAGCCTTCCATGGCCATAAGGTGGCAGATCGAGGCCATGGGAGCCTTCCATGGCCATAAGGTGGCAGATCGAGGCCATGGGAGCCTTCCATGGCCATAAGGTGGCAGATCGAAGCCATGAAACGGGGCGTTCGATGCCCCGAGAGGCCGGCATGGCCACCTCGCGTGCCCAGAAGACTATACAAGAACCAACAACGATCTCACATACACTGATATCGTCCCACAGCGACGCCAGACAACCATCCACGTCATTTAAACTTCACAAATAATGCGGGGTTCGAACCTGGGGTCAACACCGAACGTGTAAGGCAACAACCCACATGCCGAAAGCATTAAGTGCCTGTCGCTTGTTGAACTCTGATGGAGTTAATAAACGGGAATGGTCGTCTAGTTGTTTTGTATCACCTGTTAGTACGGTGGGCTGGGGTCACAGCCTGCTGACCCCACAGGGGGTAAGGAACCACGTTTCTCAGTTTCAAATTTTGATATGATAGAGCCCAGTAGGCTCAGGAACCTGTACACCAGTTGATTGACGGTTGAGAGGCGGGCCGAAAGAGCAAAGCTCAACCCCCGTAAAATACACCTAAGTGAATACAACTAAGTGAATACACACACACAAACACACACAAACACGAAGGTGAGACAGAGAAGGGAAGACTAAAGAAAAAGAAGCACGACAGTGCAGGAGTTTACAAATAAAGTGTGTGAATTAATAGAGCGCTGCGGCTTCTACACGACGACCCAGGTGACAAGAACGACACAATCACGCCAGCACAAAGCGACTCCCCGACTCCCATTCTCCCAGGGGGGCCTCCAGGGAGCAAAGGGACAGCGGACAGGGAAATACATGAAGGCTTCCCTGTGGTCTCTACACCAGGGACCAGATTCACGAAGCAGTTACGCAAGCACTTACGAACCTGGGACCAGATTCACGAAGCAGTTACGCAAGCACTTACGAACCTGGGGTCAGATTCACGAAGCAGTTACGCAAGCACTTACGAACCTGGGGTCAGATTCACGAAGCAGTTACGCAACCACTTACGAACCTGGGGTCAGATTCACGAAGCAGTTACGCAAGCACTTACGAACCTGGGGTCAGATTCACGAAGCAGTTACGCAAGCACTTACGAACCTGGGGTCAGATTCACGAAGCAGTTACGCAAGCACTTACGAACCTGGGGTCAGATTCACGAAGCAGTTACGCAAGCACTTACGAACCTGGGGTCAGATTCACGAAGCAGTTACGCAAGCACTTACGAACCTGGGGTCAGATTCACGAAGCAGTTACGCAAGCACTTACGAACCTGTCCATCTTTTCTCAATCTTTGGCGGCTTTGTTTACAATTATTAAACAGTTAATGAGCTCCGAAGCACCAGGAGGCTGTTTATAACAATAACAACAGTTGATTGGCAAGTTTTCATGCTTGTAAGATGTTTAATAAATGTAACCAAAGCCGTCAAAGATTGAGGAAAAGTGTACACGTTCGCAAGTGCTTGCGTAACTGCTTCGTGAATCTGACACCAGGTACCTGGTGAAATGTGGACAACTGGTACCTGCAAGGAGAGGAAGTAGCAAGATGGACCACAGAAGGATACCTGGAGTGGGATTCGGCTTGTTTATCCAATCCCAAACCCGGCCTGAGGCCAGGCTCGACTTGTGATAGCTTGGTCCAACAGGCAGGTTCGACTAATTACCCAAAGCTACCCAAAGCTTCCTAGCATTACATAAATAATGAAAACAATTATTTATTTACTTACTATAATGTTGGTTCTGAATGTAGAACACGAAAAAAAATATTTTTACTCTGAAATAATATCATTCTATAATGATATTAGACGAAACTAAGCGGCCGGTGACGCCATAAGAAGTCGACGATCCGAGCGACAATGTTGTGGAGCGAGTTATCCAACATTTGAACAAATCCACAAGGGCCGTGACGAGGGTTCGAACTTACGTCCGAGAGGATCTCAGACGCTGCCTTAATCGAACGAGCTACGACATGGTAAAAGAATTGCACAAGTCAAGCCTGGCCTCGGGCCGCTCCAAGCAACAGCCTGGTGGAACAAACTCTCACAAGTCAAGCCTGGCCTCGGGCCGGGCTTGGGGAGTAGAAGAGCTCCCAGAACCCCATCAACCAGATATCAACCAGGTATCAACCGGGAAATCATCCTTATCTACCGCGGGTCAATCAGGATATATCGGGATGATTACCCGGTTGCAATTCTTTTACCATGTCGTTGCTCAGTCAATTAAGGCAGCGTCTGAGATCCTCTCGGACGTAGGTTCGAATCCTCGTCACGGCCCTTGTGGATTTGTTCATTTGATGCATCACGCTATTGTGATTTCCGTATGTATCCAAGATTTATTTATTCTACGTGTATATGGGGGGTGATGAACGTAAAGAATGTGACGTTCACTGGCTTGGAAGATCAAGCTGGAATTAACCTGAGGAAAAGGGTGTTTTTTTAGGGTGTAGGGAGGGTGGGGAGTTTTCTTTGAGGGGTGGAAAGGGGAGTTTTTTCCCGTACCACCCCCGATGTCGTCATTCACTTACAATACTATATATATATATATATATATATATATATATATATATATATATATATATATATATATATATATATATATATATATATATATGTCGTACCTAGTAGCCAGAACTCACTTTTTGGCCTACTATGCAAGGCCAGATTTGCCTAATAAGCCAAGTTTTCCTGAATTAATATATATTCTCTATTTTTTTTCTTATGAAATGATAAAGCTACCCATATCATTATGTATGAGATCAATTTTTTTTATTGGAGTTCAAATTAAAGTATATATATGACCGAACCTAACCAACCCTACCTAACCTAACCTAACCTATCTTTATAGGTTAGGTTAGGTTAGGTAGCCGAAAAAGTTAGGTTAGGTAGCCGAAAAAGTTAGGTTAGGTAGCCGAAAAAGTTAGGTTAGGTTAGGTAGCCGAAAAAGTTAGGTTAGGTAGGTTAGGTAGTCGAAAAACAATTAATTCATGAAAACTTGGCCTATTAGGCAAATCGGGCCTTGCATAGTAGGCTGAGAAATGCGTTCTGGCTACTAGGTACGACATATATATATATATATATATATATAATATATATATATATATATATATATATATATATATATATATATATATATATATATATATATATATATATATATATATATTTGTCTCCCCTACACATCGATCTGTTGTACTGCATATAGTGTAGGGGTGAATGATTATTATTATTAACATCTTTATTGACAAAATTAATTACAATTTTGCCTAATCTGAGGATTTCGATTAAGGCTAGGGCTCAACCCAAGAGATAGGGGGTTGTTATTTTAGATTCAGCTACTTGGAACAAAAGTTTCAAAGTAGCACGGGCTATGGTGAGCCCGTAGTGGACTTACCTGGCACAGGAGCGGGGCAAGTAGCACGGGCTATGATGAGCCCGTAGTGGACTTACCTGGCCCAGGAGCGGGGCAAGTAGCACGGGCTATGGTGAGCCCGTAGTGGACTTACCTGGCACAGGAGCGGGGCAAGTAGCACGGGCTATGGTGAGCCCGTAGTGGACTTACCTGGCACAGGAGCGGGGCAAGTAACACGGGCTATGGTGAGCCCGTAGTGGACTTACCTGGCACAGGAGCGGGGCAAGTAGCACGAGCCATGGTGAGCCCGTAGTGGACTTACCTGGCACAGGAGCGGGGCAAGTAGCACGGGCACGGGCTATGGTGAGCCCGTAGTGGACTTACCTGGCACAGGAGCGGGGCAAGTAACACGGGCTATGGTGAGCCCGTAGTGGACTTACCTGGCACAGGAGCGGGGCAAGTAGCACGGGCACGGGCTATGGTGAGCCCGTAGTGGACTTACCTGGCACAGGAGGCGGGGCAAGTAGCACGGGCACGGGCTATGGTGAGCCCGTAGTGGACTTACCTGGCACAGGAGCGGGGCTGTGAGATAGGGGTAGTGTAGGGGGCGTAATAAAGGCAGGTGTGGCCCAGGTGGGAAGGAAGCCATTGTTGCGGCTCACCCATGTCCTTCGCCACACACCTGTCACCTCCCTCCCGCTCATTTCAATACATTTAACATTCAGCGTCTCTCTCGACTTATACCTGGAGAGGGTCCGGGAGTTCCTGACATTGCTCCCCATCAGTATATGACAGCTGGCGCGATAACAGTTTTATCGCGCGATATCTGCTTGATGGGGTTTTGGGAGTTCTTCTACTCCCAAGCCGGCCGAATTTGGCCACGGCTTGACTTGTGAGAGTTTGGTCCACCGCTGTTTGAGCGCCCGAGGCCAGGCTTGACTTGTGAGAGTTTGGCACAGGCTGTTGCTTGGAGCGGCCCGCAGGCCCACATACCCACCACAGCCCGGTTGGTCCGGCACTCCTTGGAGAATAAATCTAGTTTCCTTTGAAGATGTCCACGGTTGTTCCGGCAATATTTCTTATGCTCTGCTGGGAGGACGTTGAACAACCCGGACCTCTGATGTTTATACATCAGGTCCGCATAAAGTTGCATCACGCGATACACTTGTTAATGACGCACTGACACGCCGCATTATTGACGTATACTTTACCAGCAAGGACAAAGACTGTTGTACTAGAAAATGTACATACTGACTAAGTATGGCGATTAAGCCAGTGTCTGGGGATGCTCTTGGACGCAGGTTCGAATCCTCGTCACGGTCCTTGTGGATTTGTTTATTCGTGGCATACTGTCCCCGTTTTCTGTTGGTGGGTCCTGTGGTAGGTTAGAGTACGGCACTTTTAGTACGACAGTTTCTTGACGTTGGGGAGACTCGCGAGAACGGGCTGGGGATACAGTCTATGGAACAGTAACACTAAGCCCTATTAAATATTCCACTTGAAAAACCTCGTAAGGTAAATGAATTGAGGTATCCCGGTCAGAGACCGAGCCGCGGGGGCATTGATCCCCGAAATCAACACATGACAAGGTAGGTTCGCTCCCCGTTTACGTCCACCGCCGTTTGGTAGCTGGTCGGGTGCTGGATTCTACCCGGTCTCCGACCAGGCCTCCCAGTTGGTGGACTGGTCAACCAGGCTGTTGGAGGCGGCTGCTCGCATCCCTGACGTATGAGTCACAGCCAAGTTGATCAGGTATCCTTTAGAGGTGTGGGATACCCGCATCCGTAGAGATCACGGGTCCACATCACAAGTGACCCCCGGGGCGGGTACAAGGACCGGGCCACGTCACAGGTGACCCCCGGGCGGGTACAAGGACCGGGCCACATCACAGGTGACCCCCGGGCGGATACAAGGACCGGGCCACGTCACAAGTGGTACCCGAGACGGCCAACAAGCCAGCAGCCGCCGGAAGCCAGCCTCCCTCCACCAGTACATCATATTAACATAATGGGCAGTTTAGGTGTCTGGAGCAGGGAGAAGGCTGGTACAGGAGGCCTGCCTCACTGTACACAATGTGCAGGCTGGCTGTTGCTGCTGCTGCTGCTGCTGCTGTTATTGCTGCTGTTGCTGCTGCTTGCTGTTGTTTGCTGCTGTTGGCTGCTGTTGCTGCTGCTGCTTGTTTGCTGCTGCTGTTGCTGCTCTGCTGCTGTTGCTGCTGCCTGCTGCTGCTGCTGCTGCTGTTGTTGCTGCTGGCTACTGTTGTTGTTGTCTGTTGTTGATGCTGTTTTGTCTGCTGCCTGTTTGCCTGCTGTGCTTGTGTTGTTGCTGTGTTTGCTGCTGTTGCTGCTTGCTGATGCTGCTGCTGTTGTTGTTGCTGCTGCTGTTTGTTGTTGTTGTTCTGCTGATTGTTGTTGCTGGTTGCTGTTGTGCTGCTGCTGTTGCTGTTTCTGCTAGTTCTGTTTGCCGGTTCTTGCTGCTGCTGCTGTTGCCTTGGTGCGTTTGACTGGTTGCTGTCTGCTGCGGTGTGTTGCTTGCGATTGTTGTTTGCCTGCTGGCTGTTTGCTGCTGCTGGGTTGCTGCTTGCTTGTTGTTGCTGCTGTTGCTGTGCTGTTGCTGCTGCCTGCTGCTGTTGCTGCTGTTTGCTGCTGCTGCTGCTGTGATGTTGCTGTGTTGCTGCTTGCTGCTGATGTTGTGACTGTTGTTGTTGACTGTGCTGGCTAGCTGCTGTTGCTTGCTGATGCTGTTGCTTGCTGGTTGCTGGCTGCTGCTGTGCTTCTGTTGCTGTGCTGCTGTTGATGTTGCTGCTGTTGCTGTTGCAGTGCTGCTGTTGCTGCTGCCTGCTCGGTTGTTGCTGTGGCTGCTGTTGTTGCTGCTGTTGCGCGCTGCTGTTGCTGCTGGCTGGTTGCTGCTGTTTGTTGCTTGCTGTTGTTGTTGCTGTTGTTGCTGCTTGTTCTGTTGTTGCGTGCTTGCTGTTGCTGCTGTTGTTGCTGCTGTTGCGGCTGTTGTTGTTGCTGCTGTTGCTGCTCTGTTGTGTTGCTGCTGTTTGCTGCTGTGCTGCTGCTGCTGCTGCTGCTGCTGCTGACTTGTCTGTTGCTGGCTGCTGTTGCTGCTGCTGCTGTTTTGCTCGCTGCTGTTGCTGCTGCTAACTGCTGTTGGCTGTGCGTGCCTGTTGCTGTTGTTCTGGGCTGCTGCTGGTTGTTGCATGCTGTATGCCTGCTGCTGCTGCTGTTGCTGTGTTGCTGCTGTTGTTGCTGCTGCTGTGTTGTTGCTGCTTGCCCGTCTGCATGTTGTTGTTGATGGCTGTTGACTGCTGGCTGTTGTTGCTGTTGCTAGTGTTGTTGTTGATGTGATGTTGTGCTGTTGCTGCTGCTGTTGTATGCTGTTGTTTGATGACTGGTTGCTGCTGTTATTGCTGTTGCTGTTGCTACTGCATGTTGTTGCCTGCTGCTGTTGTTTGTTGTTGACTGTTGTTGCTGCTGCTACTGCTGTGTGTTGTTGCTGCTGCTGTTGTTGCTGTTGTTGTTTGCTGCTGCTGTGGAGGATATTCTGCTGCCTTGACTGTGTTGCGCTGCTGTTGTATGCTGCTGTCTGTTGCTGTTGTTGCTGTTGCTGTTGTTGTCTGCTGTTGTTTGTTGCTGTGCTGCATGTTGCTGTTTGTTGTTGCTGCTGCTGTTGTTGCTGCTGGTTGCATATGCATGTTGTTTGTTGCTGCTGCTGCATGTTGCTGTTGCTGTTGCCTTGCTGTTGCTGTTGTGGCTGCTGCTGTTGCTGCGCTGCTTGCTGTTGTGGTTGATGCTGCTGTTGCTGCTGTTGCTGCTGCTGTTGCTGCTGCTGCTGTTGCTGTGCTGCTTGTTGGTTGCGTCTGCGTGTTTTGTTGTGGCATGCTGTGCATTGCTGTTGCTGTTGTTGTTGTTGTTGTTGTTGCTCTGCTGCTGCTGCTGTTGCTGCTGCC
>WNGS01167091.1:16906-32189 GCA_020271785.1 Procambarus virginalis | reverse complement strand
CCGCGCCATTTTAACGGACCGCCGCTGTCGAAGGTTTGGAGGGAAATTCTGGTTAATAGCCCACGAGAAAAGTCACTCAGTGGATCACCAGGAGCGGTCAACAGGGTGTATATTGGCGGTCAAGCTTCCCCGCCCCCCTTCTGGCAACTACTTGACACCTACCTCCTCTTACCTTACCTTGAGGTTACCTTGAGATGTTGACCAGACCACACACTAGAAGTTTGAAGGACGACGACTTTTTGATTGTTGCCGCCGAAGGCGGCTAGTTTATTGTGCACCCCATACTCATCCTGTGAGCGGTAGCGCAAAAGCATTACAGAGGCACAAAAGGTCTTTATCAGACCTCATCTTAGATTATTACATAAACAATTCATCTATCCTTCACACCTTATAGTTACAATGTCAGCTAGTTACAGAGAAAGTGCTATTTCAAGAGCTACATATTTACAGTAAGTCATCATACATTAATGGTAGGTCTTATCGCTAATACATAATAGTTTGACCAATGGGGACATTACAGAGTCATAGGGGAGCTTCTGTTTCTTGTTAGTCTTCAAAATACACTACTTGTTTCTGAATCTCGTATGTCGTTCATCTACTGGAAGCGAAATGTGGATACAGTGCAAGTATTTCAGGTAATTTTCCCATGGTAATAAGATAGGTTGCCATATCATACAGAGTGAGTTTAGATCTATCTCTAAATGGCTCAATTTTACTACAATCCAAGATATAGTGTTCTAGTGTGTGTCCCTGTCTTTGTCCACACACTTTACACTTTACTTCATCTAGATCCCTATACAAGCCGAACTGCCAGAGATACTTGTAGCCAAGTCTTAAACGAGCTGTGACAACATCTGTTAGTCTACTGACTTTGTTACTTGCCCCATACACATGTTTTACTTCACACATTTCAATGTGATGAACAATGGACCTGCTAATTCCAGTTTGCACAGTTCTACTTTCTTCAAATCCATCCAGGAGTTCTCGTCTAATGACGCTTTTAAGGGACCTATTTGATAACTCAAGATTCCGTTCAACACTGTCTTTATTTACTGCAGTCTTAGCAAGGGCGTCAACTTTGTCATGTTCCTGCAGGCCAATGTGAGAAGGAATCCACAACATTTTTATATTTACCCTCTTGCTAAGTATTCTTATATATCTACGTCTAGCTTCCAAGACAAGCACGTTATTACTTGATTGCAAACTGTTTATTGCTCGTAGTGAGGAAAGGGAGTCAGAAATAATTAAGCTGTCTACTTCAGTGTTGTCAATAATTTCGAGTGCTACCAGTATCGCTACCAACTTGGCTTGCATAGTGGACGCCCAGTTACTAATTCGGATATTCCTTTCAATTGTGCTGCCATCGGGATGATGAGCAATAACAGCACTTCCTGCCCTCCCTGTAGCTGTATTGAGTGATCCGTCAGTGTATATTGTCTGTGCAATATTGTTTTCAGCTTGTATATTGTGAATGTGTTCTATGGTGCTTAATTTAGCAGCAAGCTGAGCATGAGGGTTGTTTGTGATTAGTTTCTTGGTGGGGTATGCAGGGGTCAGGATGTCAAAAGGTACTGTCTGCCAGGGTGGAAGGAAGTGCTGTACTCTTTCATCTGTATATACATCGTGCAGTCCCATCATTTTAATATGAGTGGCTGTTCTTTGAATCCACTTAGACTCGCTAGTTCCATTTCGTATGTGTTCTAACAGAGCAACTGACACAATGTTGTTTTTGTTATCACGCAGAAGCTTTAGTCCCATCATAAGATTAATTTCAAATATTCTATCTCTAATGCTAAGTATATTTAATTCTTTCCGCATGTTGAGAACTTTGGTAGTTATTGGACAGCCAAGTATAATTCTGAGTGCTTCATTTTGCATTTTTTCAAGTCTATCAATACTTTTGCCATTTTGCAGGACCAAAGCTGGTGCATGATAGTCTATCAGAGACCTTATGTACGCTAAATACATCATTCTTGCTATTCTAATATTAACACCATATTTCGGGCTGTACCCCACTACAGTTCTGAGAGCCTTGAGTTTGTCTCTACATTGTTGATGTAACTTATTGACTGCAGTTGAGGCCGTTTCGGTCCGTCCTGGACCATTCTCAAGTCGCTTGAGAATGGTCCAGGACGGACCGAAACGTCGTCGTCCCTTCAACTTCTAGTGTGTGGTCTGGTCAACATACTTCAGCCACGTTATTGTGACTCTTCGCCTGCATACCTTGAGATGATTTCGGGGCTTAGCGTCCCCGCGGCCCGGTCCTCGACCAGGCCTCCTTTTTGTTATACATCCCCAAGAAGAAGCCCGTAGCAGCTGTCTACCTCCCAGGTACCTATTTACTGCTAGGTGAACAGAACCATCAGGGTGAAAGAAACTCTGACCATTTGTTTCCTCCTCCACCGGGGATCGAACCCGGAACCTCAGGACTACGAATCCGAAGCGCTGTCCACTCACTGTCATTCGTCAACCCTAAATCAGGACGCTTTCAAGGCAATCTACACCTATGTCAGACCAACACCCGAATATGCAGCACCTCCTTGGAACCACACCTTGTGCAGCATCAAGACAAAATTTAAAGAGTACAGCGGTTTGCTGCAAGACTGGTACCCGAACTAAGGGGTTAAGCTACGATAACAGACTAATGGAACTAAATCCCACAACACTAGGAAGGAACAGAGGAGCTATAGTCACAACATACAAGATACTGAGGAGACAAGTGAAAGATGGAAACACAAATGAGGCGAAGGAATGTAAGGAAATACTCGTACCCAGTATGGGTAATCAGGGTGTGGAACGCACTAAAAGGAGGTATTGGAAGCCACCTCCATCCACATCTTTAAGACTAGATTTGACAACGAATTTTGAAAAGTCAGAGTGGTTAAAATTGCGCAATAGCCAGCTAGCAGGCGGGAGACCAAGAGCGACACCTCATACTTTCTATGTATACACTGTTAAGCAGGTTAGGTTAGAACACTGTTAGGTTAGGTCGATAGAACTTCAGTCTTACACACGTGGGGACCGCAGTTCGAGCCTCCCACAGCCCAGATGAATGGCCAGCTAGGTAAATACCACCCTGGCCTCCACCAATCACCAGGGGGGTGTACCCCTCCCCCGCACACCAACCGGTTCATACAACAAGAGAGAAAAGTGTAGCATTTCCTCATGATGGGAAAAAAGGGGCAGCGGTGAGGGGGGTCGGCGCTCCCCTCATGGTGTTGGGGGGGGGGGGGGAAATCAGGCCCCCTGCGGCGCCCCCTCTTCCGCCACGGCTTTTATTCCCAGCATGTGGGAGGGGAGGGAAGGGGGCACAGCTCCCCTACACACTTTGAATCTCATACATCACCACCATGACGTCACCACCACACATCACCACCACGACGTCACCATACACCACCACACATCACCACCACACATCACCACAACCACACATCACCACCACGACACATCACCTGGTTGATACCTGGTTGATACCTGGTTGATGGGGTTTTGGGAGTTCTTCTACTCCCCAAGCCCGGCCCGAGGCCAGGCTTGACTTGTGAGAGTTTGGTCCACTAGGCTGTTGCTTGGAGCGGCCCGCAGGCCCACATACCCACCACAGCCCGGTTGGTCCGGCACTCCTTGGAGGAATAAATCTAGTTTCCTTTTGAAGATGTCCACGGTTGTTCCGGCAATATTTCTTATGCTTGCTGGGAGGACGTTGAACAACCTCGGACCTCTGATGTTTATACAGTGTTCTCTGATTGTGCCTATGGCACCTCTGCTCCTCACTGGTTCTATTCTGCATTTTCTTCCATATCGTTCACTCCAGTACGTCGTTATTTTACTGTGCAGATTTGGTACTTGGCCCTCCAGTATCTTCCATGTGTATATTATTTGATATCTCTCTCGTCTTCTTTCTAGTGAGTACATTTGAGAGCTTTGAGACGATCCCAATAATTTAGGTGCTTTACCTCGTCTATGTGTGCCGTATATGTTCTCTGTATTCCCTCTATTTCAGCAATCTCTCCTGCTCTGAAGGGGGAAGTGAGTACTGAGCAGTACTCAAGACGGGACAACACAAGTGACTTGAAGAGTACAACCATTGTGATGGGATCTCTGGATTTGAAAGTTCTCGTAATCCATCCGATCATTTTCCTGGCTGACGCAATATTTGCTTGGTTATGCTCCTTAAACGTTAGGTCGTCAGACATTATTATTCCCAAATCCTTTACATGCTGTTTTCCTACTATGGGAACATTTGATTGTGTTTTGTACTCTGTATTATGTTTAAGGTCCTCATTTTTACCGTACCTGAGTACCTGGAATTTATCACTGTTAAACATCATGTTATTTTCTGATGCCCAGTCGAAAACTTTATTAATATCAGCTTGAAGTTTTTCAATGTCTTCAGCCGAGGTAATTTTCATACTGATTTTTGTGTCGTCTGCAAAGGATGATACGAAGCTGTGACTTGTATTTTTGTCTATATCTGATATGAGAATAAGGAAAAGCAGCGGTGCAAGGACTGTACCCTGAGGTACAGAGCTTTTAACTGCACTTGGACTAGATTTTATATGGTTGAACGTTACTCGCCGAGTCGTGTTTGACAGAAAACTGAGTATCCAGCGTCCTACTTTACCGGTTATTCCCATTGACTTCATTTTGTGTGCTATCACCACCACACACCACCACACATCACCACATCACCACCACACATCACCACACATCACCACACATCACCACACATCACCACCACACATCACCACCACACACCACCACACATCACCACCACACATCACCACCACACACCACCACACATCATCACCACCACACATCACCACACATCATCACCACCACACATCACCACACACCACCACACATCACCACCACACGACACTACCACACATCACCACCACACATCACCACCACGACGTCACCATACACCACCACACATCACCACCACACATCACCACACATCACCACCACACACCACCACACATCACCACACATCACCACCACACACCACCACACATCACCACACATCACCACACACCACCACGCACCACCACACATCACCATCACCACACATCACCACCACACCCTCCTAGCCAGGAGATATTTCTGTTAC
Source organism: Procambarus virginalis (assembly GCA_020271785.1). NCBI lineage: Eukaryota > Metazoa > Arthropoda > Malacostraca > Decapoda > Cambaridae > Procambarus > Procambarus virginalis. Next base: position 27,079 of record WNGS01167091.1, on the reverse strand, counting down.
CGAAATTATAACACTGAACAAAATTTAATTTACCAACGTGGGATGACCGCGTGCCTGTGCTGGGACACCGGCTAGGGCCACATGAATACATACACATGCATGAATACATACATACATGCATGCATGTATATTTTATACATACATGCGTCTCCCGTTAGCCCAAAGTGATTGCTGGTGAGGTGGTACCCCCTCCCCTACCCCCATGTTACCCGTGGGGGGGGGGGAGGGAGGTGGAATAGGGTAGGGAGGGGAAATGGATAGAAGGATGAGGTTATCTTGAGATGATTTCGGGACTTAGCGTCCCCGCGGCCCGGTCCTCAACCAGGCCTCCTTTATGTTACACATCCCCCAGGAAGCAGCCCGTAGCAGCTGTCTAACTCCCAGGTACCAATTTACTGCTAGGTGAACAGTGCATCAGGGTGAAACTCTGTCCATTTGTTTCTGTCTCCACCGGGGATCGAACCCGGAACGTCTGGGTTCTACAAACAGGCTTGGCACAAACAACAAGATTCAGAGTAGCTGAATCTAAAATCAACAGATATCACTTTACGGGGTTATTCATGCCCGTGCCATCTCTTGAGTGGCTTAATCTTAATCATTCACCAATCTGCGATGTCGCTGATGTACACGCTAAAACACACACACATTAAAAAAAAAAAACGCATACAGCATACAAGCTTAAGAATACCTTAAGTGCTTCAGAGTAGTACAAGCTAGATCTCTGAGGACTTATCTCTGAAGACTTATCTCTGAAGACTTATGTCTGAGAACTTATCTCTGAGGACTTATCTCTGAAGACTTATCTCTGAGGACTTATCTCTGAGGAGACGAGGAGCAGAAGTCTTGGAAGAAACATACCTGCAAAAATAAAAAAATCACAAATTTACACCCCGTCAATATTTTTCAACAATTTACTTAATTTACATATTATTATTTACACAGAAAGTCACACTAACGTAAGATATCAATGAGAAGATTCATTGGGGGCTCAGAGGTGCCTCGAACCCGCGACCAACATATTGACAGGTGTGATGTCTTGGTCGTGGCGACCAGGGCCACTACAGCAGCCGACATGTCTGCTGTAGCGGGGTGGTAGACTGTAGTTATATATAGGAGCAATTACAGAATATGCTGTACTCGGCTGACTAGAAGCCTCCAACACCTCGCTCTCACTACAAGCATACCTCAGCATACTCTTCGTGGAGTCATGCCCACCACTTGAGCACATTATTGCTATGTGATATCTCAATAGATATCACTAACACAACACGGCCCAACCGTTCCCTCACACTACACAAACATTGGTTATCGCCAGCGCTCGGCTTTCTGGGTACGCAAGATAGAACCCTTACTATTTTCAATGTCTTTTTTTATTTTGTACCCCATACCCATACCATGGGCGGTGGTGGAGATGCCCATACCCATACCATGGGCGGTGGTAGAGATGCCCATACCCATACCATGGGCGGTGGTGGAGATGCCCATACCCATACCATGGGCGGTGGTGGAGATGCCCATACCCATACCGTGGGCGGTGGTGGAGATGCCAATACCCATACCGTGGGCGGTGGTGGAGATGCCCATACCCATACCGTGGGCGGTGGTGGAGATGCCCATACCCATACCGTGGGCGGTGGTGGAGATGCCCATACCCATACCGTGGGCGGTGGTGGAGATGCCCATACCCATACCGTGGGCGGTGGTGGAGATGCCCATACCCATACCGTGGGCGGTGGTAGAGATGCCCATACCCATCCTATGGGCGGTGGTGGAGAGAGTTACAGAGGCACATAATGGGTTCAGGAGCCTATGAACCCCATAATTCGTTTAGGTAAGCAGGTGACAATCTCGTAAACCTAGTTAAACAATGGTTAATGTTACATACACATGTACATATATATACATACATGTACACAAATACATATACATATCAATAATCTTTTTATATTGCAAGTGATTCAACAAGAGGCTCACAACAGTCACTATACAAGGCACTTTACATCTATGGTGAGTCACACAGTTACTAGTCTTGCTCCACACCCACCCAACTGGGCGGCAGCTTTACAGTCATGTGCTCCACACCCACCCAACTGGGCGGCAGCTTTACAGTCGTGTGCTCCACACCCACCCAACTGGGCGGCAGCTTTACAGTCATGTGCTCCACACCCACTCAACTCGGCGGCAGCTTTACAGTCGTGTGGAGCACCCAACTGGGCGGCAGCTTTACAGTCATGTACTCCACACCCACCCAACTGGGCGGCAGCTTTACAGTCATGTGCTCCACACCCACCCAACTGGGCGGCAGCTTTACAGTCATGTGCAGGCTGCACCTACAGTCAGCAAACTTTGGATACTTGGCTAAGATTCCTGGCAGCACATCATTATGAATGAAGTACTTAAACATTTTTTGGACACCATTGATGGTGTTATCTCTAAATTCCGCGATTTGTGTCACATTCCATTATATAATGATGCGAATTGTTCTGCTGACAGAGATTACATTTAGACAAATCTACATCAGCAGATGTTACAAACTGCCAGAGGTACTTGTAGCCGAGCCTAAGCCTAGCAGTGGTAACATCTAGAAGTCTGCTAACATTATTGGATGACCCATAGACGAGCGGTTCTTCATGCATAATAGAATGGTGATAGATGGAGTAACAGGTGTGAATTTCACTTTGCCTCAAGTCTACGAGATTTTCTTGATGTTCCTGGAATATTACTGCCCTCAGGCTGCTCAAAGGCAGTCCAAGATGGTAATCAATTACTTCTCTGAGTAAAAGTCTTGGCTAACTCCTCAGTTCTATCATATATTCGGAGACCAGTATGGGAAGGAATCCACAGGAGACAAACTCTGACTTTATCATTGATTGTTTCATTCTATCTGTTATCAGCTAGTTGTAGCTTTGGCTCTTTGGTCCCGCCTCTCAACTGTCAATCAACTGTACTCACCTAATTGTGCTTGCGCGGGTTGAGCTTTGGCTCTTTGGTCCCGCCTCCCGTGTCTAGCTTCAGACACAAGCATGTCACAGCTATGCCCTAGGGACCTGAATGGTGCCAAGGATGACACGGAGTCGCTTACATGCGTCAACTTTGCAAACAGAATTATCCTATTCTGCAATCTCCGTTCAGTCACGCCAGCCCCTGGTGCCAACACATCGTGACACCAGGCGGGACCAAAGAGCCAAAGCTCAACCCCTGCAAGCACAACTTGGTGAGTACACACACATGAGAGAAAGTGAGGAGAGTGAAAAGCAGGTACTCTTAACACAAGTCAAAGGTCAACGCTAACGGCTGAACCAGCAAAGTAAAGTAACTGGCCCCGGTCAACGCTAACGATTGCGTTGGTCACCTTTGGTGGCCCAGGAGGGAGCAGCCGGCACAAAGGTACCACCATAGTGACCGCTGCTGCAAAGCTTCAATCCCACCCGCAAGAGTGACCCTGTGCAAGCAGGGGTCAGTACCGGCGAAGCGTGACCTCTGACCAGTGCCACAATCACAGCCTGACCCTTGCAGGGGGGGGGGGGACGTGTGCAACACCAGCCCCCATTGCACTAGGCGATTTATTTCAAGTGGGGTCAGCCACAGACAGGTCAAAGGTCGGGATATCAAGACCAGCCGCCGACATTGTAAGTTGATGCCATGAGTGACACGCCTATTGCGTCCCCTTACTTTACGGTTACCTTGTGGTGATTTCGGGGCACAACAGCCTCGGGGTCCAGTCCCTGACCAGGCCTCCTGGTTGTTGGACTGGTCAACCAGGCTAAGGGACGTGGCTGCTCGCAGCCTGACGTATGAATCACAGCCTGGTTGATCAGGTATCCTTTGGATACCGTTAATACTCTGCTTGTATCTCTAGGTAGCCTATGGGAGAAGGTACCTGGTTGATACCTGCTTGATGGGGTTCTGGGAGTTCTTCTACTCCCCAAGCTCGGCCCGAGGCCAGGCTTGACTTGTGAGAGTTTGGTCCACCAGGCTGTTGCTTGGAGCGGCCTGCAGGCCAGGCTTGACTTGTGAGAGCTTGGTACACCAGGCTGTTGCTTGGAGCGGCCTGCAGGCCAGGCTTGACTTGTGAGAGCTTGGTCCAACAGGCTGTTGCTTGGGTTTGAGTGCATTATGGCCCTCTCTCTTCCCACGCCCACACCGCCTACTAACTGCAACATATCAATGCGGGTTGTGTGTGAGAGGAGGAAGGGAATGGAAGAGGAGGGGGGAGGGAGGGGAGGGGGGAGAGGTAATACACCAGGAGCGGTATCTTTAACGTCATCAGCCTCACACCTCACACCCACTCATCATCTTATTCCCATCCCTTACTAACCATCCCTCCCATCGGCCAATGTGACGGGGATAACTTTACCTCTCCCACTTGACACTCTCCCAGCGTGCTCGGGGAGGATGGCTCTAATCATACAATCAGAGATCTTTTCTCTGGTGTATTTGAGTGGCCATCAGGGTTCTCCTGTATGGTGTATTCATCGTGTAGCGCCGCTCAGATCTCCCCTCCCCACACTCAGGTCCTGCACCTGAACCACCATTGGTCTATTACCAGATACTTAAGTGCCTGGAGCCTGATTCACGAAGCAGTTACGCAAGCACTTACGAACCTGTACACCTTTTCTCAATCTTTAGCGGCTTTGTTTACAATTATTAAACAGTTAATGAGCTCCGAAGCTCCAGGAGGCTGTTTATAATAATAACAACAGTTGACTGGCAAGTTGTCATGCTTGTAAACTGTTTAATAAATGTAACCAAAGCCGTCAAAGATTGAGGAAAGATGTACACGTTCGTAAGTACTTGCGTAACTGCTTCGTGAATCTGGTCCCCTGTTCTAGTTGGATAACGGGTCGAAAGTCATGTATTTCCACCTTAAATCTGATCTAGCCTTGATGGCCCGAAACCTGGACCCCCTTAAGAAAGCCTCTGCTTCGGACGACTCTGCAGATCAACACCATCACTCGCAGTGTTGGTCCAACAGCAACAACAGCCTGTTGGACCAAGTTATCACATGTTGAGCCTGGCCTCAGGCCGGGCTCGGGGAGGAGAAGAACTCCCGAAAGCCTGTCCAGGTATGCTCCAGATATGCCTTGGTAGGCATTGCTCACCGCAACACGCAGCAACTTTCCCATGGTTATCTTAAGGTTATCTTGAGATGATTTCGGGGCTTTTAGTGTCCCCGCAGCCCGGTCCTCGACCAGGCCTCCACCCCCAGGAAGCTGCCCGTGACAGCTGACTAACACCCAGGTACCTATTTTACTGCTAGGTAACAGGGGCATAGGGTGAAAGAAACTCTACCCATTGTTTCTCGCCTGGTGACCCCATGCTGAGTCAACATTCCACACCCACAGGGTACCTGCTCAGGGCGGGAGGGAATTAGGGGAAAGCGCCAAGCCATTACGACTATATAGCACTTGGAAGGGGTCAGGATAAGGATTTAGGATGGGACGGGGGAATGGAATGGTGCCCCAACCACTTGGTGGACGGTCGGGGATTGAACGCCGACCTGCATGAAGCGAGACCGTCGCTCTACCCAAGTGATTGGGCAGGGTATCTGTTGAGCTGCCATCCACGTTGGATCAGATCACGTTACCAAATACTTTATTTTACTAATAAAGACAGAAAAGGCCACCCATATACACCCACCCCACCACCCCACCCACGTACACCCCCCCCCATCCCACCCCCCCCCACCACCACTCCCCAGATAACAAAAGCGAACATTTTTATAACCTATTTAATATCGGGTCATTTAATATCGCTAAAATGCACAACTATAACAAAATAATTTTAATTCACGGGCTCTGATGACAATAATTTAAATGGCGCGCGCACACTCGAAATTAAATCTATTTCCCTCCGATATTAGTGCTAATATTTCATAGCCGGGCAATTAACAACCAGCATGACAAACAAGGCCGGTCCAAACAACTGACAACCACAACAACCAGTGACCTACAACCACCACAACACCTACAACCACCACAACACCTACAACCACTACAACACCTACAACCACTACAACACCTACAAGCTACCATCACCACCACAACACCTACAACCACTACAACACCTACAACCACCACAACACCTACAACCACTACAACACCTACAAGCTACCATCACCACCACAACACCACCACACTAACCCTCCACAATCATAAAATACATTGACTTTACACCAGCTGGGATGGTTTATCTACAGTGGGTAGGGCTGCGCCACCACTTACGGGATCACCTTAGCCCGTGCTACATGGACACTTCATTCTGAGCAGCTAAATCTACAACAACAACAACAACAACATTAAACAGCTGCGCCAATGTAGATTAAACTGGGTACTATAGCCACCAGGCGTAACAGAGATGGGCTCTAGTCCTTGGACCCCGCCTCCCTTCACTGGCTTCGATTTCTGTGTTAAGATCTTGTGATATCTCGCCAGTATCTAAACCCTTACTCCTACTCCCTGGTATGTGGGCCTGCTGCATGCAACAGCCTGGTGGACCAAACTCTCACAAGTCAAGCCTGGCCTCGGGCCGCTGCATGCAACAGCCTGGTGGACCAAACTCTCACAAGTCAAGCCTGGCCTCGGGCCGCTGCATGCAACAGCCTGCTGGACCAAACTCTCACAAGTCAAGCCTGGCCTCGAGCCGCTCCAAGCAACAGCCTGGTGGACCAAACTCTCACAAGTCAAGCCTGGCCTCGGGCCGCTCCAAGCAACAGCCTGGTGGACCAAACTCTCACAAGTCAAGCCTGGCCTCGAGCCGCTCCAAGCAACAGCCAGGTGGACCAAACTCTCACAAGTCAAGCCTGGCCTCGGGCCGATGCATGCAACAGCCTGGTGGACCAAACTCTCACAAGTCAAGCCTGGCCTGCGGGCCGCTCCAAGCAACAGCCTGGTGGACCAAACTCTCACAAGTCAAGCCTGGCCTCGAGCCGCTCCAAGCAACAGCCTGGTGGACCAAACTCTCACAAGTCAAGCCTGGCCTCGGGCCGCTCCAAGCAACAGCCTGGTGGACCAAACTGTCACAAGTCAAGCCTGGCCTCGGGCCGCTCCAAGCAACAGCCTGGTGGACCAAACTCTCACAAGTCAAGCCTGGCCTCGGGCCGCTCCAAGCAACAGCCTGGTGGACCAAACTCTCACAAGTCAAGCCTGGCCTCGGGCCGCTCCAAGCAACAGCCTGGTGGACCAAACTCTCACAAGTCAAGCCTGGCCTCGGGCCGCTCCAAGCAACAGCCTGGTGGACCAAACTCTCACAAGTCAAGCCTGGCCTCGGGCCGCTCCAAGCAACAGCCTGGCGGACCAAACTCTCACAAGTCAAGCCTGGCCTCGGCCGGGCTTGGGGAGTAGAAGAACTCCCAGAACCTCATCAACCAGGTATCAAGCGGGTATCCTACACTGAGCGGGCACCTATCTGATATCTGCTTGATATCTGCGTCCCCTTAATTCCACAAATACGATAACATCATTCGTATCCGCCTGCATTCTGGGAATCAAAATACATAACGTCCGTTTTATAACGTCTAAACGAGACGTGAAGTGCTTGCAGGTCGAACTGAAACAATCGAAAAGGAATAATGTGGGTTCAGAACAGGGCGCTCCTGCCTCTCACAATTTCTAGATCACTATGACCTGGCTTTAGAAGCCGTGGAAGACAAGCAGAACGCAGATGTAATATACACAGACTTTGCAAAAGCTTTCACCAAATGTGACCATGGTGTTATTGCACACAAGAGGGGCTGGTCCCAAACCTGCACACAGAAATACCACATGAGACCAGAAGGCATGGCAGGATGTGCAGAATACCCCCGTTGAAAAGCAGAGGTGCAACAGGTACTCTGAGAGAGAACTCTATCAACATCAGAGGCCCGAGATTGTTCAACACGCTTCCACTACACATAAGGGACATAACTGGCTGACCCCTCACAGTGCTCAAGAGAGAACTATCAACATCAGAGGCCCGAGACTGTTCAACACGCTTCCACTACACATAAGGGACATAACTGGCTGACCCCTCACAGTGCTCAAGAGAGAACTATCAACATCAGAGGCCCGAGACTGTTCAACACGCTTCCACTACACATAAGGACATAACTGGCCGACCCCTCACAGTGCTCAAGAGAGAACTATGAACATCAGAGGCCCGAGACTGTTCAATACACTTCCACTAAGGAAAAGAGGTATATATACGATATCGTAGTTCACTGCTTGAATAAAGCACAACTAACCCGCAATGAGGGGGGATTCCGAGGAAAGATGACACAGTTTTCGTAAACTGACAAGTGAATGGTTGATGAAGCCCTCGATATATATATTCACTGACATGTGCATACCTGTGATGGAGCTATCAATCAAGAAGCAGGTGTCGAACAGGTGAGTTGTCTGATAGCCCCACACAGTAGGTAATTACATCATTTACAGGTGGTGGGCTGTGGCAACCTCACCCCCCCCCCCAGTTTTGTCTCAAAACCACCCAACAATAACCAGTTGACTGACAGTTGAGAGGCAGGACCACAAAGAACCGAAGCCTCAACCCCCGGAAACACAAGTAGGTGAGTTATAAACAAACAGACGACAGACAGACAGACAGACACGACAGACACACCCACAACTTGCATTGTGAGAAGCTTGTGTAAGGAATCTTTCAAGAACATTATATACCACATATGTCAGGACCATCCTGGAGTCATGCGGCTCCAGCATGGAGTCCATATCTAGTCAAAGCATAAGACTAAACTGGAAAAGGTTCAAAGGTTTGCCCACCAGACTAGTACCCGAAGTGGAGGTTATGAGCTACGAGGAGAGACTACAGGAATTAAACCTCACTGTCGCTTAGAAGACAAGAAGAGTTATGGGGGATATGGATCACCACTGTACAAGATGTCTCAGGGGAATCGACAGGGTTGATAAGGACGGCTATTTAACACAGGGGCACACGCCCTAGGGGACCAGGTGAGAACTGAGTGCCCAAATGGGCCACAGTTGAGATATTAGAAAGAACTTTTTTAGTTGTCGAGAGTGTTGACAAATGGAAATGCATTCGGAAGGTGATGGTGGTGGAGGCTGACTCCATACACAGTTTCAAGTGGTGTAGATATGATAGAGCCCAATAGGCCTCAGGAACTGTACCACCTGTTGATTGACGGTTGAGAGGGCGGGTACCAAGAGCCAGACGCTCAACCCCCAGCCAAGCACACAACCTAGGTGAGTACACACAAACACGTTACAACCCGCGACTTAGCAGTAAGGATAGAGACTGAAGGGCATATAGAAGTGGATATTACGCCGAACCTGTCCCTCCTGTAAGGTCTACACCAAAAAGAATCAGTTGTCGTAGGCGAGGTTGGCTAACATCAGCACTGTCTTTAGAAATCTGTATATGGAATCATTTAGACCTTTGTAAACCACATATATCAGGCCAATCTGGGAGTATGCAGCCCCAGCATGGAGCCCGTAACTTGTCACAGTATACAACGAAAGTTGGAAAAAGTTCAAATTTGTCCACCTCACGTCGATGGAAGATACAGTTCGAGGAAACAGGTATCACCACATACAACATTTTCAGGGGAAATTGCCAGGGTAGTTAAAGACATTACTTAACATGGGGGTACGCGAACAAGGGGACACAGGTGGAAGCGGAGTACACAAATACGCCACAAGACCGTTAGAAAGAACTTTTTTTCCAGTGTCAGAGTAGTTAGTAAATGGAACTGCATTAGGCAGTGATGTGGTGGAGATTGACTCCAATACACAGTTTCAATGTAGACATGGAACTTGTGCACCAGTTGATGGGGTTGAGAGGTGGGACCCAAGAGGCCGAAGCTCAACCCCCGCAAGGAACAATACGGTGAGTACACACACAAATCCAAAGGCAACCTTACACCAGTTACAACATTGAACAAACCTACAAGGGCCGTGAGGAGGATTCGACCCTACCTGGTTTCGAAACCAGTTACAACCTTCACTACACATGGGGCCACACCACAGCCTAAGAACCATCGCAATCACCACTATCAGTAGTATCAACCACAACCATAAACTTACGTGCCATACAACCACAACTCTCAAACGCAACGTTCAAACCACAAAGAAAACTCCTCTTTGTGTCTCGAGAATTTTCCCCGCCAACGTTTTGGGGGACTGCTGTAGGAGGGGCGCAACAAGTTGTCCCCGTCTGAAG
>WNGS01167090.1:17028-34587 GCA_020271785.1 Procambarus virginalis | reverse complement strand
AAGTATAAAAACAACAACAAATGGGAAAAATAATAACATAGTATTTGTTGTGTATTTGTCGTTGCTCATATTACAAGCACCTTATTCCATATGAACACACGCTCAATACTTTGAAAAGTTACCTGTTCTTCGGCTTTTCCCAACATGTTCATGGCTCTCATGTTTACATTTTTGGATAATTTGGTTTTGAGTTCTTCTAATTTGGTGATTTTGCGCCCAGCTTCCACTGGGTCATTAGCTGTGAAGTCATAACCAGTGTTGGGCTGGCCAAAGAACTTGCGGTCCTCGGATATCCACTCATGTTCGGAGAGCATCTGAGCAACCTGAGATACACAAGACATCATTCAGAAATATGTTACCATGCTTACAAGGAAGAAAGAGACAAAGTGTAAACAAAAACCATCACACAGATGGCATAGTTGCTCATATGGGACAAAAATTGATCTAATTACTTCAAGCATACAGTAGTAAGCAGATGATGAGTCACAATAATGTGGCTGAAGATATGATGACCAAACCACACATCACAAGATATGATGACCAAACCACACACCACAAGATATGATGACCAAACCACACACCACAAGATATGATGACCAAACCACACACCACAAGATATGATGACCAAACCACACACCACAAGATATGATGACCAAACCACACACCACAAGATATGATGACCAAACCACACACCACAAGATATGATGACCACACCACACACCCAAGATATGATGACCACACCACACACCACAAGATATGATGACCACACCACACACCACAAGATATGATGACCAAACCACACACCACAAGATATGATGACCAAACCACACACCACAAGATATGATGACCAAACCACACACCACAAGATATGATGACCAAACCACACACCACAAGATATGATGACCAAACCACACACCACAAGATATGATGACCAAACCACACACCACAAGATATGATGACCAAACCACACACCACAAGATATGATGACCACACCACAAGATATGATGACCACACCACACACCACAAGATATGATGACCAAACCACACACCACAAGATATGATGACCACACCACACACCACAAGATATGATGACCACACCACACACCACAAGATATGATGACCAAACCACACACCACAAGATATGATGACCACACCACACACCACAAGATATGATGACCAAACCACACACCACAAGATATGATGACCACACCACACACCACAAGATATGATGACCAAACCACACACCACAAGATATGATGACCACACCACACACCACAAGATATGATGACCAAACCACACACCACAAGATAAAGAAAGAAGAAACGTTGTCTCTCTTCGTTGTGTGGTGGGTGGTTTGGTCATCATGCCGTAGTAATTTTACCTGTAGCTCAACCATAAGGCCACAACCATTAGTAATGTTACTACCACTACAGTTAGGCAGCCATAACCAAAAACTACCTCTCACCTTCCACTCACCTCAAAATGAACACACCAAACAAACAAACCAATTGGCCTCAGGTCACCACTAGGAGAAATATTAAAGCTCCACCTCTACTCTAGGATACTTTGTTGGAGTAGAGGTGGCACTACTTAACACAACAGAAGTTGTGCTATGCACCAGGAAGGAGGGGTGGGTAGCTGCAGTAGGATCAAAATCACACAAGGACGAGGGTAAGAAACCCCCTTCCCTTTAAGCAAAAGGCCCCCCGTCAGACACAGCCTTCTGTTCCGTCAGTTCCTATACCATCCACACCCCGTTTCATCCTTTACAATCTCTTTCTTCTGGGTCTAAAAAACAATCCGACTTTCCTCCAACGTCATTTTCCTGTTTGCTGTCACTTTTTCAAATGAAAGTTAGCGTGTCAGGATGCATATACTGTACCTGCATGTTGATCCAAAACGACATTTTCCCTTCTTAACTGTATTTCGACATTTTCTGGGATGAAGGTAACTGCAATATAATCTGTTTTCTCTTTCCAGAATATGTCTGCAAATGCCCTTTGCACATTATCTGAATGTTTGTCTTTCCAGTCTGTCATTTCCATCAAAGTCTTCTGCAATGTGTGCTGTGTAACACTTTCCTGCCTGCCAACATCTTTGTCCGCGTGTACTGTTAAGCGTTCTTTTCTGCCATTATCTTTATTTGGATGTAATGAATCGAAGTTTACTTTTCTCTGCTTTTGTACTGACTATTATTTCGGTTTTTGCAGCATTTGCCTCTGCACATTAGTGTTCATCCCCCACTCTGCCTGAGTAGTTGGTAGGTATTCCAGGAGAAAGTTGTTTTACAGCCAGATGATATGTTATCCAGGATATTTGTTAATATGTTCCAGGCATCCATATCTGTCCTGTATATCCCAAAAATGGTGAGGTATACAACTGTCATGACTTTTTTTTACTTCTCCCTCAAAGCCACCCCAAAATAAAACTTATACCAAAGAGAACGAATTCAACTGCATAACATTTTTTCCCCAAAAAATTTAAGATACATATTTTTATGGCTACACTGGAGCTCTGAAGAACTAAATATAAGCTGACCAGCAACAGTATATACTAGGAGTTACAATAGTGGGAGTCATGAAGATAGTTGTTGCTGTACAGCGCTTAATATATTTGCAGTTACACGTCGCATCATGTGAGTTTGAAATTAATATATTATATATTTAATGTAAAACTACTTGTAATGAAAACAATGCTTCCTTAGCTTCAAAATAAGCTCAACATGAAGGTTTTACCTCAATTAGAAGTACAAGTATGAATTTTTCTTGTTGAGCTTGTATGAAGATATTGAATACTGTACAGTGGCACCTCGATTAACGAGCGGCTCTATCCACGAGCATTTCGAGTAACGAGTGAGCCACTCGCAGAACATTTGTCTCTACTAACGAGCTTTTCCTCAATTAACGAGTGTTTCCACTGGTTCTCGGACACCTTTTACGACAGTTTTGTTGTTTTGCAAGATGAGTTTTCCACACGACGAGCTCAGTGCCGGAACGGATTAAACTTGTTAATCGAGGTGCCACTGTATTTTTCACACTGGCAACCATCGTATATGAATATCATGCACCACTGAGGGGCTGAAATTTTGTACAGTATATGCAAATTACATCACATCCTCTACCATCCTACCAAATTTCATGAAAACCTGAGATGGTGGGGCTGAGAAATTCCACTTTTGTGATGATTTGGNCGTTGGGATTACAGAGCTTTTCCCTGATAATGTGATGATATGAGTGAATGTGATTATTTTACAGCATTCTATGATGAGCCGCTCATGGATATATTGTACACCAAACGAACCTTGATGCGGCTCATCTCATTAGAAGAGAGAACAGAATTTTCATGATTACGACGTTGGAAAAACACCAATGTAGGTGAAATGTATGTGTTTCTAGCGATATGTATGTTGATGAAACACTGTGTCAAACATGCTCTTACAGATTAATGGAGCTTAGATCTTTTCCAACATCTTTCTTCGGGAAATATATGTCCCGAGACAGATTTCAGATACTCCTCAGGTATGTGTGCATTTTGCAAGTGATGAGGACCGGACAGAGGATGATAGACTTTGGCGAGTGAGGCACTATATGAATGAAGTGATTGGAAAATTCAGAGATTTTTACGTACCAGCACAGAAGCTGGTGATTAACGAATCCCTTGTACTTTTCAAAGGACGTGTTTCATTCAAACAATATATTCCCTCCAAACGAAACAGATTTGGCTTGAAAATCTTTGTACTGTGTGACTGTGAAACAGGATACGTGTTACATATGATTCTGTATTCAGCTAGCGATGTGGACATTCCCAGTAACGACGAACATGGTTTCTCGGGTAGTGTGGTGAAGTCACTGATGGCACCATGGATGAACAAGGGCCACATCCTATACACAGATAATTACTATACAAGTCCATTGCTAGCTAGGTTCTTGATTGAAAATAGAACCGGAATGGTTGGCACAGTAAAGCCACGAAGAAGGGAAATGCCAGTGTTTGGCGGTGGACTTGCAGTTGGTGAGTGCTAGGTACGGAAATGTGATCAAATACTCTCAGTACGGTGGAAAGACAAGAGAGAAGTGAACCTGCTGACAACCATTCATGAGGGTACAATGTTGAACAGTGGCAAGGTGCACCATGTAATGAGAGAACCAGTATATAAGCCAGATTGTGTTCTTGACTACAATCTCAACATGTGTTTGATTGATAATGCTGACATGATGATTGGCACTATCAAGTGAGTGCGGAAAACATTGAGGTGGACGAAAAGTGTGTTTTTCCATCTTGTTGACATGAGCATGTTGAACAGCTATAATTTGTATCTGGTGAAAACTGGACGTAAATCTATTTTCCGTTCATTTGCTTTTACACTTGCAACACAGTTATTAGCAAAGTTTGGTCAAGAAGTCCCTGGCATATGAAGACCAATCATGAACTCAGTGTTGCAGCATGATGCAACACCCAGGCTCGCTCACATAGATGCCTTTCAGCAACACAGACTAAAGAATTTGCCACCAGGTGGAAAGCGTGCAATAGGCCAACGTGCCTAGTTTGTAAAACAACAAAACGAAGCGAACAGAAACGTAAAATGGTACAAACATGGTGTGAAGGGTGTGCAGTTGCATTGTGTGCTGTCGACTGCTTCAACGACTACCACTCATTCCAAGATTTCTAAATGTGCAATAATAGTGCAAAAACCTGTACATAGTGCGTGCTAGTGTGTACTGTACATATAAAATAATGAACATTATGATTACTGTTCATAATATAATGCCGTAATGGAAAATGTTTGTGTGTAATTACCTAAGTGTAGTTACAGGATGAGAGCTACGCTCGTGGTGTCCCGTCTTCCCAGCACTCTTTGTCATATAACGCTTTGAAACTACTGACGGTCTTGGCCTCCACCACCTTCTCCCCCAACTTGTTCCAACCGTCTACCACTCTGTTTGCGAAAGTGAATTTTCTTATATTTCTTCGGCATCTGTGTTTAGCCAGTTTATATCTATGACCTCTTGTTCTTGAAGTTCCAGGTCTCAGGAAATCTTTCCTGTCGATTTTATCAATTCCTGTTACTATTTTGTATGTAGTGATCATATCACCTCTTTTTCTTCTGTCTTCTAGTTTTGGCATATTTAATGCTTCTAACCTTTCCTCGTAGCTCTTACCCTTCAGTTCTGGGAGCCACTTAGTAGCATGTCTTTGCACCTTTTCCAGTTTGTTGATGTGCTTCTTAAGATATGGGCACCAAACAACAGCTGCATATTCTAGCTTTGGCCTAACAAAAGTCATGAACAATTTCTTTAGTATATCCCCATCCATGTATTTAAAAGCAATCTGAAGTTAGAAAGCATAGCATAGGCTCCTTGCACAATATTCTTTATGTGGTCTTCAGGTGATAGTTTTCTATCTAGAACCACCCCTAGATCTCTTTCTTTATCAGAGTTCTTTAAAGATTTCTCACATAATATATAGGTTGTGTGGGGTCTATGTTCTCCTATTCCACATTCCATAACATGACATTTATTAACATTAAATTCCATTTGCCAAGTGGTGCTCCATATACTTATTTTATCCAGGTCTTCTATCTCGATGTATCCAACATATAATGACAATAACTATGTAGTAACATTATGTGCAACACAATTAGTGACTAATATTGAAAAGAATACATGCGTAGACACTGTAAATAATGACGCAAAAATAAATTCGTGGCAACTCTGGCTGCTTGAAGACCGCGTGCGACGCCTACGGGACGCACCGTGCATGAGCGAACATGCAAACTGTGACATCATCATCCATCTTGTCGGTTCAATTACATCGCCGGTAAGTACAATTTATTTTTTTTACCATGATCAGGGAACACGACTTAACAGATTAGGAGGATTTTTTATTTTTTTTTGTATGCGCCTGTGGGTGTCAAATAGCTATGCGGCATTTAAGAGTTAATAACGGTAGTAGGCCCCCAAGAGAAACAACAAGTGAGAAGGGTTATTCAATAAATTCAATTTTAATAATAAAAGGATAGACTGGGAGAAAATAAACAGGGAACTTAGAAACATTCAATGGGAAAATTTTCTAAGTAATAAAAATCCTACACAAGGAATAGAAAAACTGACTTCTGAAGCATATGAAGTCTGTCTGAAACATGTTCCTTTGAGGAAAGCCACAAAGAGGTCCAACGTAGAAAGAAAACACAGACGACACTACAAAAGAACAAATTTACGAAAATGCTTAAACAGACACGACTTTCCATACAAAGAAGGGATAATTAAACAAGGAGATTGAAGAAATCGAACAGAGACTGAAGCATTCATGTCAGATTGAAGAAAGGCAACTAGAACAGAAAGCAATTCAAGAAATAAATAAAAACCCAAAATATTTCTTCACATATGCTAAATCAAAAGCAAAAGCCACTGCCAATATTAGACCTATTCGTACTAGTGAAGGTTCATACACGGAGGATGACAAAGAAATTAGTGAAATCCTAAAAAAGCAGTATGAGGACATGTTTACCACTCCGATAAACAGCATGATAGTGGAAGATCCGGACAACTTCTTTATGCGTGATATCCAAACCCCTGTAAATATAACTGATATCAACATGAGCGTAACAGATTTTGAAAGAGAAATTGACCATATGCCCATGCACTCAGCCCCGGGTCCAGACTCATGGAATTCAATATTTATAAAGAAAGCAAAGTGCCAGTGGCACAGGCACTCAGTATAGTGTGGAGGAAGAGCTTGGACACGGCGGAGATACCAGATGCGCTTAAAGCAGCAGACATTGCCCCTCTACACAAGGGAGGGAGCAAAGCATTGGCAAAGAATTATAGACCAGTTGCACTAACGTCCCACATAATAAAAGTATTTGAGAGTGATCAGGAGTCAGGTCACTAGTTTCATGGAAACCAATGACCTCCACAATCCAGGCCAACATGGATTTAGAGCAGGAAGATCATGCCTCTCACAGCTACTTGACCATTATGACAAAATAACTGAGGCATTAGAAGAAAAACAGAATGAAGATGTGGTATACACAGATTTCGCAAAGGCATTCGATAAATGTGACCATGGAGTGATAGCACACAAAATGAGGTCAATGGGAATAACTGGTAAAGTAGGACGCTGGATACTCAGTTTTCTGTCGAACACAACACAATGAGTAACAGTCAATCATATAAAATTGAGTCCAAGCACAGTTAAAAGCTCTGTACATCAAGGTACAGTCTTTGCGCCACTGCTTTTCCTTATTCTCATATCATATATAGACTCAAATACAAGGCACAGCTTCGTGTCTTCCTTTCCAGATGACACAAAACTCAGCATGAAAATTACCTCTGCTGAAGACATTGAAACCTACAAGCAGATATTAATCAAGTTTTCAATTGGGCAGCAGAAAATAACACAATGTTTAACAGTGATAAATTCAAGGTACTTAGATATGGTAAAAATGAGAATCTTTAAACATAATACAGGGTACAAAACACAGTCAAATTTACCCATAGTAAGAAAGCAGCATGTAAAGGATTTGGGAATAATGATGTCTGACGACCTAACATTTAGGGAGCATAACCAAGCAAATATTGCGTCAGCCAGAAAAATGATAGGATGGATTACAAGAACTTTCAAATCCAGGGATCCCATCACAATGGTTGTACTCTTCAAATTACTTGTGCTGTCCCATCTTGAGCACTGGTCAGTACTCACTTCCCCATTCAGAGCAGGAGAGATTGCTGAAATAGAGGGAGTACAGAGAACATATACGGCATACATAAAGACGCGATAAAGCACCTAAATTATTGGGATCGACTCAAAGCTCTCCAAATGTACTTGCTAGAAAGACGGCAGGAGAGATATCAAATAATATACACGTGGAAAATACAGAAAGGCCAGGTCCCAAATCCTCTCAGAAAAATAACAACATATTGGAGTGAACGATATGGAAGAAAATGCAAATTAGAACCAGTGAAGAGCAGGGCTGCCATAGGCAAAATGAGGGAGAACTGTATAAACATCAGCGGTCCGTGGTTGTTCAACATACTCCCAGTGAGCATAAGAAATATTGCCGGATCAACTGTGCACATCTTCAGGAGAAAACTAGATAGTTTCCTCCAAGGAGTGCCAGACCAACTGGGCTGAGGTGGGTATGTGGGCCTGCGGTCCGCTGCAAGCAACAGCCTAGTGGATCAAACTCTCACAAGTCAAGCCTGGCCTCGGGCCGGGTTTGGGGAGTAGAAGAACTCCTAGAACCCCATCAAACAGGTATCAAGCAGGTATCGAACCCGGAACCTCAGGACTACTAATCAGAAGCGCTGTCCACTTAGCTGTCAGGTCCCTACATGCCATCACCACCACTCTGAAACTTTGAGCAGTGTTTAGTGGTGACAGAACATGTGGCATGCTGTGTCACCATCACCTACCTGTTACTGCATCTTTCCCCAGCAGCCTTGGGTGGAGAGATTGTGCACAGGAGGGGGTGGTGGCCCGGCACGGGGGAGGGGTGGTGGCCAGGCATGGGGGAGGGGGTGGTGGCCAGGCACGGGGGGGGGGGTGGCGGCCAGTCATAGGGGAGGGGGGGTGGCCAGGCACAGGGCAACCACACTTGGGAGGAACAGGAATCAATAACATTACAAATATATGTTGTTTAATTGTGAGTCAAGCAATGGGTACCTGGCCCACTTTGTAGCAGGTCAAGTACCAAGCCCACTTAGTGATCAAGACTGTTTAATGGCGTGCTAAACATCCAGGTGGTCACTGCAAGCACTATGAGAAGCTCACAGATCAAGGAGCAAGAGGCACCACAAGTGTCTGCTATTCTCTTGTTACAACACATTAGTGATACCTTGATATTTTTATTTTATCAATGTAAGATGCAAAGTTATTCTCCAGTACATCATATATAAAGAAAGACACAAAATTTATTGAAACTGGGATCCCAAACATAACATCGTCGGTCTTATAGCAAGGGGACGCGAGGCCGTCTATACAAGAGTGGTAGATCACTGAATCAGCAAATAAGAGATTGATCTTCTAACTTTGTGGAAAAAAAATAAAAGCTATGAGCTTACTTGAGAGTGTTTGAAGTGCGTTCGCAACATGTTGCCAATGTTCTGAGTATGAGAGAGATCCAAGGCAGCATCTACTTCATCAAGGATGTAAATAGGAGCCGGTTTAAAGAGCAGCAAAGCCAAGATGAGTGAGAGTGCAACCAGGGAGCGCTGCCCACCACTCAACTCTGTTAAGCTCTCCTTCCATACACCACCAAATGCCACTTTCACCTGTAGTCACAAAGTAACAAAGAATAAATACTGTTAATAAAATAAAATAAAATGTTGCACAAATAATAATAAACACGGGATACATTTCCAGCATCAATTCCTGTTTTATTAATAAAATATCTGAGGCTACATGTTTGCTCCCACCATGAGCATGCAGTACTCTCTTCAGACTGATGCCCCATTATCACTGATCTCAACTCTAGACATCTCTTAGTCTAGTCTTGGTCTTAGACATCTCAAAATCTCTTAAGTCTTGGTATGGTTGGACTGGTCAGTATATTAGGACCTTCAACGCCAGCGAGAGGTAAGCAGCCTCACTTGTAATGTCTAACGCAAATGTTCTCAAGTTCTAGACAGACTTTCATTTGGAACATTTTCGCCAAACACACACAATCATGTGAACTTCAGTTCCCCCACCTTCAGCCTCTTACTAACGTGACTAACTTTAAGGTTTATTCTGACTGGGAACAAATAATAAGCTGATCAAATAATTAAGCATTTAGGATCAGACTTGAAGTAAACCGACATAGTACAGATCTGCTCTTAGCTCACAGTTTCATTGGGAGAAGGAAAGACATTTGTAATGACCCATAATATTACTTTAGCCCCTGCACTCTGCACCACTTTCATACCAGAACCCCTTGGTGCACAAGATAAAAAAAAAATCCAAAATTTTATTTTCTTTATAATACTGTTATTCTGTTCACAGGAAAATAAAAGATAAAAATATGTAGCTTACTTTGACTCTGGTGGAGAGAAGAAATCTATTGATGATGTCACCGATTCATGCTATATGATGGACGAAACATCCTGTGGGAATTGTAACCTATCCACTGCTGCCCAGTAGATGGGGGAAGGGGGAGGGGAGTGAGCAGTGTGCTCGACAATCATATCAATTGTGACACTAGCTCTCCACATATGTCAGTTGCTTATATTAGGAACTGTACTTGTGGTCAGTCTCGAGCCCATTGTTGATGTGACGATTATTGAATTTTTTAACTAGCTCATCAAGATTGTAACTTGCTCAGCTAAATGAATTGTGGGGTTCAGTCCCTGAGCCCATTATGTGCCTCTGTAATCCTTTCCATTACTGCCTACAGGATGGGTATGGGGTGCATAATAAATGAACTACACTAACTAGTGGTCACCTGAGCCAAGAAGGTGATTGTAGTTACAGAGGATTTATTTATATCGATTTATTTCATGCCATTGATTTGTATTTTCACTTGTATTTTGCTGTTATATTATGCAATAGTGTGTAACTTGAGAAATTTCTATAATAAAACGTGCAGAACAAATATATACACACAAATATATTCATGGCACTAATATGTGCACAATATTATATGGTACATGGAATAATTAAATCAGCGTCGAGTGTAATGAAACTCCTCATTCTGGATGAAGCAAAAATGGCTCGGCCCTTGCTTAGGACAAAAACTGCACAACCACATCCTTTGGAGAGAGAGACAAAAAAAGATTCAGAGAAAAGGGACAAAAATCACGCTGAATCTGAAGACTGGGCCAACATAGTCTGATGACACGCAAGACGGACAGAGTAGAATGCAGCAACCGCCTCCTGTAACATGGGTGCACACAGCACACACGAGCCGGCGGCTAAGCCGACAGAACACTGGACTTGTGATCCTGTGGTCCCGGGTTCGATCCCGGGCGCCGGCGAGAAACAATGGGCAGAGTTTCTTTCACCCTGGTGCCCCTGTTACCTAGCAGTAAATAGGTACCTGGGAGTCAGTCAGCTGTCATAGGCTGCTTCCTGGGAGTGGAGGCCAAGTCGAGAACCAGGCCGTGGGGACACTAAAGCCCCGAAATCGTCTCAAGAAGATAACTAGCTTAGGCAAGATCACTGAAACTGCCAAGGCAGGCAGCAAGGCACCTGCACCTGACCTTGATCCAAGTGAATCCACAACGTCAAGTAGCAAGAAAACGGACGACTGTAACCGAGCGTGAGCACGGCCTCAAGTCATCTGCCACGAGGGCTGGAGACAGCTTAGGTACCTGGGCATGAAGCTTTATCAACCACACCCTGGGAAAGAGTGGGGTAAACAAGCAGTTATTGAGTACTTCAAAAAAAGAACTGGCCAAAAATACCTGAAACATGCTCAAAACCTCACCCCACCTAAACTTAAAAATGGTAGTGGAGAGGAACCTCTAAATTATGGACCCGTATCATTAACAAGCGTGGTAGTCAAAACACTAGAAACAACAATTAAAGCTAGATGGGTTGAACACCTAGAGAATAATGACATAATAACAGACAAACAATATGGTTTTCGAACTGGAAGATTCTGTGTAACAAATCTACTTAGTCTTGATGACAGCCACAGAGATACTACAGGAAAGAGATGGTTGGGTTGACTGTCTATTCGGACCTAAAAAAGGCTTTTGACAGAGTCCCACACAAGAGGCTGCTCTGGAAACTGGAACATGCTGGAGGGGGTGACATGGAGACTTCTGACATGGATGAAAATTTTTCTAACTGACAGACATGAGGACAGTAATCAGAGGCAATGTATCTGACTGGAGGAGTGTTACTAGCGGAGTACCACAGGGTTCATTACACACAGAAATCCCATTGCGTGATGCATCAAATGAACAAATCCACAAGGGACGTGACGAGGATTTGAACCTGCGTCCGAAAGCATCCCAGACGCTGCCTTAATCGACTGAACTACGACATGGTAAAAGAGTTGAAACCGAAGTTCTATTGAACTTACTCCTGATCCTGCAGCCTCTCCTAGACACAAACCAGGGTATTACACAACTCCCCCCTGCACTCGAGCTATGTCATAGGCCGTTCTACCTCTTCGCCCTTACTTCATTGCACACGAAATCACAATTACATGATGCACAAATGAACAAATTGTTCATGGTTCAAATGAGGTTCGAATCCTCGTCATGGCTCTTGTGGATTTGTTCATTTGATGCATCACGCAATATGTGATTTCTGTGTGTAATGAAGTAAGGCGAAGAGGGAGAACGGCCTATTGACATAGCTCGAGTGCATGGGGGGAGTTGTGTAAAACCCTGGTTTTGTGTCTCGGAGAGGCTGCAGGATCCAGTAAGTTCAGTAGAACTTCGGTTTCAACTCTTTTTACCATGTCGTAGCTCAGTCGATTAAGGCAGCGTCTGGGGTGATCTCGGATGCAGGTTTGAATCCTCGTCCCGGCCCTTGTGGATTTGTTCACCACAGGGTTCAGTTCTTCCACCAGTAATGTTCATTGTCTACATAAATGATCTACCAGAAGGAATACAGAATTATATGGGCATGTTTGCGGATGATGCTAAGAGACTGGGGAAGATAGGAGATGCAGACCATTGTAGTCCCCTTCAATTGATCTAGATAAAATAAGTACTTGGAGCATAAAGTGGCAAATGGAATTTAATGTGAATAAACGCCATGTTATGGAATGTGGAATCAGAGAAAATAGACCACACACAACTTACAAATTATTTGGAAAGGAATTACAGAACTCTAAGAACAAGACCTAGAAGTGTCACCATCGAACACAAACAACAGTGTGAGAGGAGCGGATGAGTCGCTTTCCAACTTCAGACTTGCTTTTAATTATATGGATGGTGAAATACTAAAGAAACTGTTCATGACTGTTGTGAGAGCAAATTGGAATATGCAGCAGTTGTGTGGTGCCCAAATCTCAAGAAGCACATAAAGAAACTGGAAAAGGTGCAACGGCACGCTACAAAAGAGACAGCTACCGTTGCATGCGCTACTCTTGGCTGGTGTTTTAGTACCGAGGGCATCACACCATTTCAAAGGGCATTTCCTTTCTTTCGTGGGCATCAGTAAATTCAAAGTTATATGACAAAGAGTGCTGGGAAGATGGGACACCACGAGCGTAGCTCTCATCCTGTAACTACACTCAGGTAGTTACATGCAGGAGGAGTGCCCTAAGACATAAATATGACTCTGGTTGATATGTGCAGTTAAAGGGTGAAAAGAAAAAGAAGTGAAAGGAGCAAAGCACACACAAACACACACAACTATGGTGACAAATGTAACTGACCTCTAACCATCAAGGACATCTTGTCCGTCTTGGGGCTGGAGCTTGGCTTCGGTCCCAGGAAGAAGCATGCTGAAGATTGACCCAAAATCTCTATTAACCTGAAAAGTTACCCATTTTGTAAATGCGTAATAATCATAATGATATTATATTCAAATACTGTATACAAACATATATCCAATAAATAAAGCTAAGCTCAGTACTGTATGCGAATCTTACCTGCTCCCAAGCCTGTCTCAAAGCTTCCTTCTTTTTCTCGTCCAATTCACGAATTACTTTTTCAATCTTAGCTTTGTCATTTTCCACAATTCTTTTCTTTCTCATCAGGTCGTTATACTGTGAAAAACAACGAAAAATATTAATAGTGATGCACAATGTGAAACTCTTATGTAGCAGTAACCTGATGTCGATCGTCTGATGGCAACTGAAGAAGGTATCCACAGGCTGACCTATCATGGGATATGAATAAGGTGCTGTAATGTGTACAGGGTCACATGTACACGGTGTTGTAGTGTGTACAGGGTCACATGTACATGGTGGTGTAATGTGTACAGGGTCACATGTACATGGTGGTGTAATGTGTACAGGGTCACATGTACATGGTGGTGTAGTGTGTACAGGGTCACATGTACACAGTGCTGTAGTGTGTACAGGGTGACATGTACACGGTGCTGTAATGTATACAGGGTCACATGTACACGGTGGTGTAATGTGTACAGGGTCACATGTACATGGTGTTGTAATGTGTACAGGGTCACATGTACATAGTGCTGTAATGTGTACAGGGTCACATGTACACAGTGCTGTAATGTGTACAGGGTCACATGTACATGGTGCTATAGTGTGTACAGGGTCACATGTACATGGTGCTATAGTTTGTACAGGGTCACATGTACACAGTGGTGTAATGTGTACAGGTCACATGTACATGGTGCTATAGTGTGTACAGGGTCACATGTACATGGTGCTATAGTGTTTACAGGGTCACATGTACACAGTGGTGTAATGTGTACAGGGTCACATGAACATGGTGCTAAAGTGTGTACAGGGTCACATGTACATGGTCCTGTAATGTGTTATCTGTGCTCACATATGGTTTTTTGTTCTCCCATTCTATCTTATAGTTAAAGTCTTTCTATAATTAGTAGTTAGAAACCATTCTTATAAGAGACAAATGCTCATTGTATTACAGTAATAGTTGGCATGATGTCTGTCATCTGGTACTCTAACAGTCAATATAGGGTGTATATCATTACTATACTATCTTGGAGTCTCCCATTGTAAGGCGTGGCTATTTGGATTTGAATTTTCCACCTTAAGCTCCTGCCCACTATATTTTGAATTGACCACACACCGAGAACAGTTCTGCACGCAGCTATAGACTTACAGTCTGGAAATATCTATCTGGTGGTTAGAAAATTAAATACAATGTGTGTTGCCAGAAAAATGTAAATTTAAACAGCAATATACTGTATATGTATACATATTTATAAGTTTTATAGTAATGTGATTTCCAAGTACGGGAGTTATTTTTTTACCTACCCTATCGCTCCCCCACCTCTTCTCTAAACAGTGTAGTGCTTACTGTCAGTGTTTCAGGAAAATATTAGTAAATTTTTTCACACACACAGGATATATAAAGTATAAAAACAACAACAAAATGGGAAAAATATAACATAGTATTTGTTTGTATTTGTCGTTGCTCATATTTACAGCACCTTATTCCATATGAACACACGCTCAATACTTTGAAAAGTTACCTGTTTCTTCGGCTTTTCCCACATGTTCATGGCTCTCATGTTTACATTTTTGGATAATTTGGTTTTGAGTTCTTCTAATTTGGTGATTTTGCGCCCAGCTTCCACTGGATCATTAGCTGTGAAGTCATAACCGTGTTGGGCTGGCCAAAGAACTTGCGGTCCTCGGATATCCACTCATGTTCGGAGAGCATCTGAGCAACCTGAGATACACAAGACATCATTCAGAAATACGTTACCATGGTTACAAGGAAGGAAGAGACAAAGTGTAAACAAAAACCATCACCAGATGGCATAGTTGCTCATATGGGACAAAAATGATCTAATTACTTCAAGCATACAGTAGTAAGCAGATGATGAGTCACAATAATGGGCTGAAGATATGAGACCAAACCACACACCACAAGATATGATGACCAAACCACACACCACAAGATATGATGACCAAACCACACACCACAAGATATGATGACCAAACCACACACACAAGATATGATGACCAAACCACACCCACAATATGATGACCACCACACACCACAAGATATGATGACCAAACCACACACCACAAGATATGATGACCAAACCACACACCACAAGATATGATGACCACACCACACACCACAAGATATGATGACCAAACCACACACCACAAGATATGATGACCACCCCACAAGATATGATGACCACACCACACACCACAAGATATGATGACCAAACCACACACCACAAGATATGATGACAAACCACACACCACAAGATATGATGACCAAACCACACACCACAAGATATGATGACCACACCACACACCACAAGATATGATGACCAAACCACACACCACAAGATATGATGACCAAACCACACACCACAAGATATGATGACCAAACCACACACCACAAGATATGATGACCAAACCACACACCACAAGATATGATGACCAAACCACACACCACAAGATATGATGACCAAACCACACACCACAAGATATGATGACCAAACCACACACCACAAGATATGATGACCAAACCACACACCACAAGATATGATGACCAAACCACACACCACAAGATATGATGACCAACCACACACCACAATATGATGACCAAACCACACACCACAAGATATGAGAACCACCACACACCACAAGATATGATGACCACACCACACACCACAAGATATGATGACCAAACCACACACCACAGATATGATGACCACACCACACACACCACAAGATATGATGACCAAACCACACACCACAAGATATGATGACACCACAAACACCACAAGATATGATGACCAAACCACCACCACACAAGATATGATGACACACCACACACCACAAGATATGATGACCAAACCACACACCACAAGATAAAAAGAAGAACGTTTGTCTCTCTTCGTTGTGTGGTGGTGGTTTTGTCATCATGCCGTAGTAATTTTACCTGTAGCTCAACCATAAGGCCACAACCATTAGTAATGTTACTACCACTACAGTTAGGCAGCCATAACCAAAAACTACCTCTCACCTTCCACTCACCTCAAAATGAACACACCAAACAAACAAACCAATTGGCCTCAGGTCACCACTAGGAGAAATATTAAAGCTCCACCTCTACTCTAGGATACTTTGTTGGAGTAGAGGTGGCACTACTTAACACAACAGAAGTTGTGCTATGCACCAGGAAGGAGGGTGGTAGCTGCAGTAGGATCAAAATCACACAAGGACGAGGGTAAAAACCCCCTTCCCTTTAAGCAAAAGGCCCCCCGTCAGACACAGCCTTCTGTTTCGCCAGTTCCTATACCATCCCACACCCGTTTCATCCTTTACAATCTCTTTCTGCTCCCATGTTTCGTGTGTTGAATGTTCTCTACGTAGGAACTGTAATGATGGTACAACTACAGTACAGTAGTGGACACTGACCCCAGATGGCCACTTAACCTACCTCTATATTGTATTGCGATTTCTGAATTTGTATTACACAAAATAAAGCCCATTATTTGAACTAATGTGTGTTGAGATATCTGCGTAAGTAAAACTGGATAAAACAACACTGGCAAAATTTCAACATATTAGCAGCTTAATTTTTGTGCTGGACTCTTCCCAAAGTGGATCCCTAGCTAATATTCTGCCTGTTTATACAGGTCAGTTAAACGTAGCTTTCTGGATGAATCTCACTGCCTACTAGAAACAAGGACCTTTGCAATTACCCCTTGGGGTTCATTCCATAACAAATCATCACAAAAAGTGGAATTTCTCAGCCCCACCATCTCAGGTTTTCATGAATTTGGTAGGATGGTAGAGGATGTGATGTAATTTGCATATACTGTACAAAATTTCAGCCCCTCAGTGGTGCATGATATTCATATACGATGGTTGCCAGTGTGAAAAATACAGTGGCACCTCGATTAACGAGTTTAATCCGTTCCGGCACTGAGCTCGTCGTGTGGAAAACTCATCTTGCAAAACAACAAAACTGTCGTAAAAGGTGTCCG
>WNGS01167090.1:0-17003 GCA_020271785.1 Procambarus virginalis | reverse complement strand
TGGCAGGACATTCCTGCTGCTGCTGAGTATGCTGATGACCCGCCCTATCCCCACTTGTGGGGAACAACAAGGAATTCACAAAAAACGGAAGCTTACAAAAAGAAAGAAGGTATAAGATATAATGGCACTCTACCCGACTACTGTAAAGCAACAAACCTTGAAAATTTTCAATTTGAATAAGCTTCATAGTAAGTGAAATATGGTACAACCATAGTAGTGTGTGAATGCTTGAATGAACTACAAAGTCAATTTATGGCATGGAGGCTTTTGTTTGACCTACAAGCTCCTGGCAACTCCCAAGGGACTTTTTTCCATTTATTGTTTTGGGATGTTACTTACTATTCTAAGAGCTGTATAGTGCAATATCTTCATAATAACCCCAAGAACCATTAGTTAAGTACAAGCCCATCTTAATCAATCTTTGTTTAATACTGAATTTATTGAAATGATCTTCGTTTTGTGTAATAAATGAGCATTCACTGCCGAACAATTTGATGTACAGGTACTTTATTTTAAATTGGGCAAAAATATAAAATAATTATAAAGAATTTTGCTCTTATGAAGTATGGTGAGGTTGAAGAGTGTGACAATCTCACATTGTGCTCATGGGGGTGTTATAGGCCCAATCAGAGAACACTGTATAAACATCAAAGGTCCACGGTTGTTCAACATCCTCCCAACGAGTATAAGAAATATTGCCGGAATAACCGTGGATATCTTCAAGAGAAAACTAGATTGTTTTCTTCAAGAAGTACTGGACCATCCAGGCTATAGTGGGTATGTAGGCCTGCGAACTGCTCCAAGCAGCAACCTGTTGGACCAAGCTCTCACAAGTCAAGCCTGGCCTCGGGTCAGGCTTGGGGAGTAGAAGAACTCCCAGAACCCCATCAAGCAGGTATATGTGGGCCTACGGGCCGCTCCAAGCAACAGCCTGGTGGACCAAGCTCTCACAAGTCAAGCCTGGCCTCGGGTCGGGCTTGGGGAGTAGAAGAACTCCCAGAACCCCATCAAGCAGGTATATGTGGGCCTACGGGCCGCTCCAAGCAACAGCCTGGTGGACCAAACTCTCACAAGTCAAGCCTGGCCTCGGGTCGGGCTTGGGGAGTAGAAGAACTCCCAGAACCCCATCAAGCAGGTATGGAGCTGGGAGGCAGCTCACTCTGGCACACACCACCAGTGTGACAACTCAGAGGCAACTAGATGGTTGTGCCCAATACCTACTCTTGTATTGTGTCATATTTTATGTTTAATGGACACATTTCCAGACAGCCCACTTTATATCTAAGACTTGAATTAAGAATATAAAGACATTCACCTTATTTTCAGCATCCTTTGCTTCGGATTTCAGTTTTGAAAGTTTATGATCAAGCTGTTTGATTTCAAGTTGGGCTTCATCACTATTCTTGATGATCTGTTCCTTACGTGCTGTCATAGCATTAATTTCCTTGTTTTGTGCTTGTAACATCTCCTTTTGTTCCTTCACAGCCGACTGAGCTGCAGTAACCTCACTCTGTAAAATAAACATAATAAAAAATCTGCATTCTACAGAACCAGTTGGGAAATGCAATGTCTTAAATACATTACTTAATTTACATAAACTAAATAATTTTGTTCAGATTGTTGATGAAACATTATTTCTTGCCATCAATACTTAGCATTTTGACGTTAACGGTACAATATGAAATTTACGACAAAATTATTCACAAAAGGGAAATAGCATTTACAGTAGCAGAAAAAATGTGATCAATTGCAAGGAGACAGACAGCATTAAGCTCCACTCTCAATCATTTTGGAGCACAGTACTTGACTGTTGAGGAGGAGCTGTACATACCTTGGCCCTTGCAACTTCCTCTTCAAGAACATTGAGCTGTGCCTGGTACTGCTCCATGACCTCTACGGACGTAGCAATTTGGCCCTTGGTCGTCTCTATGCTTTGTTCCAGTTCACACAGTTCCAACTTTAAACTTTCCTCCTCCTGTGAATACCAGAGTAACATATTAATCATTAATCTACTTGTATCTCTGATCCCAAATTCCTTTTAAAAATAATAGAGGAGGGCTGGATGGATAGACAAAGATTTGTCTTCCAGACACTGACACCACCGATTCATGCAGGAAAATACAGTAAAAAAAACCAGCGTTGAATGTAATGAAACGCCTTTTTCTGGGCGAGTCCCGGAGGCTCCCCGGAGCTATCCATGGCTGATATGGATACCCTAACTATTTTACATCAGTCGATGTGGGTGGAGTTCTAGGCCTACTGGGAACCACGAGCCAGAACATGGCCCACTCAGAGAGGCACGAGAAGCAATGGCCCATAGAATGCACATGTGATTTTGGAGCATCTATATCTGCCATCGACCAGGACTGGCACCCAAAAAGGTAAGCGTAACAAAACAAACCCAGATTCTAGTTAAAAGCAATGAAAATAGACAAACAAGTAGACAGAACTCCCCAATTGAAAACAAGTAAACAAGCACGACCTCACACGAGCCGCATGTCTGCACAGCTCCCCAGGAGGGGAGAAAGGGGAGCTCCAGACCCCCATGCCGGAGATCCACCCAACAGTTCCAAGGATGGATATCAAAATACGCAAAAACCACCGACTGGAGGGAGGGAGGGTTGCCGGGAGCCTCCGGGACTCAACCAGAAAAAGGAGTTTCATTACATTCAAAGCTGTTTTTTTTTTTTTTGGGTGGGGGGGGAGCCCCTATGGCTCCCCGGAGCTACATCACCAAAGACAACATAAAGAAGGGGGACTTACCCGGGAGGCAGTCGGTGCTCCACACCTCAACTCGAAGTCTAGACAACAGGCTGCAGCTGCCGACCTAAAGTGACACAAGTCTGAATAGGCCCAGGAACGTTAACAAGGTAATGTGCAGCCAGGACCCTGTTCAACCGCCAAAAACCCTGTGCTCGAATGTCAGCCCAGGACATGTTCCCAAAAACGGCAGCAAGAGCAGCAAACTTACATCATGGGCACGGGGATAGACCGCAGGTTGGCTAGACTAATAACCCTGTGGATGACCTGAAAGACCCATATCTGCGAACAGGGAAGAAGGGAAACCAGATCAAGGGCGTCCCCGGCCACAGAAGCAGTGACGCACAAATAACGGCGGAGGGCCGCAACCGGACACAACACATGAAGCACCCTCAGCCTGACCAACCAAGTATCAACAACCCAAGGACCCCTCCAGAAAGCAGTAGTCTCATTCTTCACCAGAAAAGAAGAAGACAGCTGCAAACGAACAAACCTATCACCTCGACTGAAAGAGCAGAAACCCCTGCACCGGAGGAGAGCATGAAGCTTCCTGACCTGACCCCCAGAGGCCAACGCCAACATCTCTATCCAAAGACCAAGACGGCTCAGGCGGCGCATGAGCATGCCGGAGGTGAAACAATGC
Organism: Procambarus virginalis; assembly: GCA_020271785.1. Lineage (NCBI taxonomy): Eukaryota > Metazoa > Arthropoda > Malacostraca > Decapoda > Cambaridae > Procambarus > Procambarus virginalis. Next base: position 13,600 of record WNGS01167090.1, on the reverse strand, counting down.
AAAAACAAAAAGAAAAGAAAAACCTTGCAAGAGGACAGCATACCCAGAGGGAACAGAGCCGGCTGCTGTTATAGGTGAAAATTAGCTACGCAGTACCCCGTGCCCCTACCAGTGCAAAAACTACCACTTACTCCATGGCAAACTAGGGAGGAAACCCCCAAAAACACTCAGGGCAGTCAATCTTATTGACTGCCAATCTTATAGAAATATTGCAGGAACAACCGTGGACATCTTCAAGAGAAAACTGGACTGTTTTCTAAGAGAAGTTCCGGATCAGCCGGGCTGTGATGGGTATGTGGGCCTGCGGGCTGCTCCAAGCAACAGCCTGGTGAACCAAACTCTCACAAGTCGAGCCTGGCCTCGGGCCAGGCTTAGGGAGTAGAAGAACTCCCAGAACCCCATCAAGCAGGTGTCATGCAGGTATCAATCGTCAAGCAGCAAAAGACCAACAGAGGTAGATCCAAGGTGACATGTGGAAGGCAACCCCAAGTCCCTAAGCCGGTACTTACAGGGCACTCAGGAAGGATGACCCTAAGCACCTGCAACCCGAGTACCTGTGAAAATTACTCCCAGCTCGCACACCCCCTAAGAGAAGTACTGAACCCAGGCTCAGCACAATAAGAATCTGGAGCTGGAGTCACAATGACCAAGCTGTATCCCATCAGCCGAGGAACTACAGGGTGGATCGCCAGCGTGGGGGGTCTGGGGCTCCCCTTCCCCTCCTGGGAAAGGGGGAGCTGCGCAGACATGCGGCACGACATCACAAGCGTGTGATGTCACGCTTGTTTGCTCATTTTCAATTGGGGCGTTCTGTCCACTCGTTTGTCTATTTTCATTGTTTTTAACCAGAATAGGGGTTTGTTTTTTGGCGCTTACCTTTCTGGGTGCCTGTTCCGGTCACTGGCAAATATAGAATGCTCCAAAATCACATGTGCATTCTATGGGCCATTGCTCCTCATGCCTCTCTGAGGGGGCCAGGTTCTGGCTCATGGTCCCCGGTAGGCCTAGAACTCCATCCACATCGACTGATGCCAAAAGTTAGGACTATCCCTATCAGCCTGGATAGCTCCAGGGAGCCGTAGAGGCTCCATCCAGAAAATAAAAAGCACAAAAAACAATGAAATTGTTCACAGAGAATTCAAGCGCAGTTATCACTAGATGGTATACAAGCGTAAACTGACTGAGACAAGTATGAACGAGTGTCATATACTATACACTAGGGCATATATTCCATCGAAATGCTCGTCGTACACAGAACAAATTTGTATTCAGGTACAATCATAAACTGAGGTTCCACTGTATATCTAAACATTATCTTCTACCAGACATTTGCTATATTTACTATGAATACAAATATCTACCATCAAACTCACCTGTGTCCCAAAGCTTATTTCATGTATACAACATACCTGCTTTTTTAGGTTCCATTTGCTTCGTGTTCCTTCAGCTACTTTCTTGCATTTCTCTAGTTCCACATTAGCTGCCTTCAGCTCTTTTTCTTTTAGTGCCTTTGAATTTTTTATTTTATTTTCAATTTCCTTCACCTTTGCTTCTCCTTCAATATCTAAGTTCTTGCATCGTTCCACAGTAGCCAGGCATTCCTCTGTTAAATAACAACATTAAATTGTGATAAAGTATACACAGCCGTACACAGAAAGAGGCACCACAGACAGTGATACGTGTTGTCTTGGGCTTGTTTCTAGCACAAGCGTGACAAGCTATGCCTGCTTCTTCACTCACATTAAAAGAAAACCATTATTATTTGCATTAGAGTTAGACATTATGAGAAATAACAGAAAGGGTCAGAATATTGATAAAAAGATATAAGGTTTGCAGATGAGGAGTCACACTAACGTGGCTAAAAAAACGTAGACCAAACCACACACTAGAAAGTGAAAAGACGGTGACGTTTCAGTCCGTCCTGGACCATTATCAAGTCGATTGTGGTATTATCACAATCGACTTGATAATGGTCCAGGACGGACTGAAACATCGTCATTTCTTCTATTTCTAGTGTGTGGTTTGGTCAACAGATATAATGTTTAGTGTTGGATATAGTACCCAATGCAGGGAGAGTTTCTGTCAGGTTTTCTGTTACAGTGATGTCCTGAGGGCAAGCAGGAGAGTTAAAGTAATAATTAGAGGGTCTCGTAACAGCCTAAAAGCTGAGGCAAACACCTATCTCTCTCATCCGAAGTCAACCCAGAAAGCGAACATCTCGTCTCACGTTGAAACAATCCAACATTCACACAATACGAGTCAGAGACTGAGAGGCCAACAAAATCTGCCGCCTACCTTTGCTATATCAGTCATTTGCCAATACAGTACCAAGAATTGGTATTTTATGATATCTAAAGTCATTTGCAGAGTTCACAGGGTTAACTCTTAAAGCAATATAATCACTTTCAAGTAACAGGACACTATTTTGCCCCCACAATATTTAACCTATGCTCTGTGCAAGGGTTACATAGGACTTTACTCAATGCACACACAAACATGGTAATCAAAGCAAGGTTCTGTCTTCCTATATTGTTAAAACCATGCCCTGAGCATGGGAAAATATACAAAAAATTGTGTCAGTTTTCAAGATGTTTACTAGAATCCACAAATACTACTAAAGCTAACACATCACCATCCAGCTCTAAAACACCAACTTACATATGCTTCAACACGTGTGGAGAACAGATTGGTGAAAAAAATTGCTCCTCCTTACCCTGCAAATTCTAGTGCCAAATTAAAGTTCAGAAACTCTGTCACTTGAACAACCATGTTCATAAATCATATTAAATCACCAACACACTCACTCCACAATTTCTTTGAAACAGCATTCATTTCGCTGCTCTTCAATTTGTCCTACTTACTTTCATATGCTCGTAATTGTAGGACAACTGTTAAGTGTTCCAAAATTCCAGAATGGTTGTCTATTGAGCTCGTCTGTAGTCTGGTCACTTGGAAAATATCAGCCGCATGTAATGTGCTTCAAAGATTTTAAAAACACAATGAGGTACAGGCCAAACTCAGGAGATGGTGTTGGATGGCAGAAACATGACAACATGTTTCTGGAGGTCAGACAGGTGTACACATGTATCATGAACAAGGTCAAGCAGGTGTACACATGCAACATTATCAACATGATCATGCTGGTGTACACATGCATCATCAACAAGGAGCATGGCACCCAAAGGGCGCTCTTCTGAGAGTAGACACGTACTTGAGAGTTGAGTGTTAATAAACCAGTTATCGGGCAATACAACAGTCATCCACACTTTTTATCTGGTGATCAGTGGACTGGCAGGGTACATTTATTAACTTTCTAAAGGTTCAGGGGTTCAATACGTGCTAAACTTGTACCAAAGATGTTTACATTACATACATCCTCAGCAGCATTGCCACAAACAGACTTTGACTACCTATCCAATATGTCTTGATACTGAATGCATTACATTTTTATGCAATCGATTCCCAGCGTAAATATCCAGCGTTGAACGTAATGAAAAGCCTCGTTCTGGATGAGCCCCGGTGGCTCCCCGAAGCTATCTCACCAAGATGGCTCCCAACTACTGGGTCACATCAGCCATGGAGCTCTGTTTGGCCTACTACGTGCCAGAGCCAGAAACCTGGCCCCTCCTCACAGAGGTGTAGAGGGCAGGTAACACCATGCCACCTCCCTTGGAAAGCATTCAGAAAGTCAGCAAACCAACACTGATCACTGCTAGGTTCAAAGGAGCTCAACCCTCAAAACTGCCAAACTAACTCCCTAGCAATGAAAACAAACAATGGAATCTGTGGAAACATTACCACTAATGCCACCCCTGCCAGCAAGGAAGGGGGTTGAAGATCTAAAGTCTTCCCCAGCCTTTTAAGTCAGTTATGGAGCAGATATGAAGACAAATACCAAGTGAAGAACCTGGAAGGTAGGGAGGGAGGGAGGGAATTGGGTAGCTATCAGGGCTCATCCAGAAAGAAGTGTTTCATTACATTCAATGTGGGATTTCTGGGAGAGCACCTTGCGACTCCCTGAAGCTAATTACCAATAGAGAGGAATGACATGGGACATACCAGGGAAGAGAGATCCCAGATAATGAAGATCCAAGACAACACAGGCACGACAAGGCCAGGGGACATTAACCAAATTAATCTGGTTAATTAAACATCTACAATCAGACACCACATAAGCAGCACTTGAAACCTTAGCTGAGCCAGCCAAGGAGACAGAAGGACTATCATCCCCCCCTCATCGGACTCCATCGTGGCCAGGACCCGGAGCAATAGCTGGACTGGAGGAATGAGGTAAAGAAACCCTAACCACGACCAATCAAGTCAGAAGGCATCCACCACAAAGGTCTCGAGATCGGGAAATGAAACCACTGATTCACATGGCTGACACAAAGAGACCCATGTAGGGGCACCCGAACGTCTCGCAAAGCCGCTGGAAGGAGGCAGTGTCAAAGGTCCACTTTGTGGATATGGGAGGGAAGCAAGAAACCATCTGCGAAAACATTGGACACAGCCCGGACATAGCGTGCAAAGAACAAAACCCCAAGAATCCAGCAGATGAGCTACCCGCAGCATCCAACTCCAAAGGGCAATGGATAAATGGGAAACCCCGGTTCAAGCAACGAACCACTAGTAAACAGAGTGTAGCTGAAGCATAAAGCCAGAGGAATCTGAATCCTCCTCAAGGCATGCCACATGACCACAAACTCACACACTGATGAAACGGACCTGATCTGCAACCCAGGAAAACCTGGGTCTTGAAGCCCCACCCTAGAGCCTATGTGTATATAAACGTGTCGAGCAATGGCAACGAAGGTGCCAAGGAACCTAATCCCAATGATTCGAGGCAGCAGCTGATGAAAGGCGATAGGGGTCCAAACTCAACAGTGTCTCCTAAATAGGCAAACACCAGACTTTGCTGATGCGAAGAAGTCGACATCTGAGCACCCGTATGTTGGCCAAGCTAGTGGAAGGAATCAGAAAGACGGTCCAATCTATGGAAAGGAGAAGAAATCAGGACAAACTGTCTGCCAAGACATTGAATATGGCCTGGACATAAATGGCACAGAGATACAAACCTGAGAACTCGACATATGAGCTAGCAAAGCGACCAGCCCGAAGGCCAAAAACCAAAAAACAGACCGAAGAGCGGATCACCGAACAGAGGAATTCAAACACCCGCAGTGCTGCCACACAGTGCAAAAATCACACTGAACTGAGCATCCCACCAGCCATGAGGTAGGCCAACACCCAAAGACCTAAGAAACCAAAAGGGGCCACCATGACTACGAGGAAAACTCAGAAAACAGAGGTGCCTAAGCAGCTGAACACGAAGCCCAACTAACTGTGTAAGGCAGAACCAGACATTGTGTACGTGTGGACAATCATGCAACGGACACTTGCCTCTTTGCACAAACTAATTGAGCGCTAAAACAAATTTATGTAGAGTATCTATGAATTTATAGGCTCCAAACTTATGCAGACTACTGGTTATTGAAACGTCTAGAAAATTATAAAGTTAGAAAGAGTTGAAACCAATGACTGCATAACTGCAAGTATTTTTAAAGTTGTGTCATAAATGTACATTACAGAGAAATGAATTATGTTAATGAATACAAATTAGTTAACTGTTTACTAACTCATTGTGTCCTCAGGGCTTTGACTTCTTCTTGCTGCTGATAATGGGAGCTTTGCTGGATCCTTTGGACATAACTGAAGCTCATGACAACGCAGTGTGTGCTGTTGCTTTACTTGTAAGTATCTGTCTGCATTCCTCTGTGGACCAGAGACAATTATCAGCCAACCATAGTACGCTTAACTAATTTGGGTAGTCTTCTTTCCTTATTGCAAACTCCCCTTCAGAGTGCGGCCAACACCAAAATATTTCCAGTTACCCTCGTCAAAATGCTAACAGTAATATTTTAACTTATCCTTGTCCTCATTCCCAACATGAAACCAATTTCATACTCTATACAATCCTTTCTTGTCTGTTCCATCGTGTTGATTGTCTTTTTCACCGAAAAAAATTATGATGTCCAAAGAATTGTCACGAGGTTGCACCATCTCAAGTAGAACTCCTTTAACTTTGGTCAACCCTGACCCATCTGTGTTGGGTATGAACTACATAGCAATCAGTGTGCCAAGTTGAGTGAGGTTAGTCCAAGCATTTGATCTCCAACTTCAAACAGATATTCTAATTTATAAATACACTGGTATTATATTGAGGTTTACATACCTGAAGGTGATTTAACTGTTGCTCCAGTTGCCGTAGCTGCTGTGTTTTGGCTGTGAGTTCATCTTGATACTCACGCACGGAGTCTAACTGTGCAAGGATACTCTTTCCTTGCCGTCTGGACCCTAAATTGAAAAAATACAAAAACATGTTTGTTAATGTTGCATTATACAGTATTATGTTATGAAGACTTATTTTTGTATAATTCAAGGAGATAATTATTTATTTATCCTTTTAATTATGATAAACAAAATAACATTGTAAATAACTTTACCACATTGGAGAGAGTAAACAAAAAGTAGTGAAATGTATAGTCTGGGCTGCCCCCTGAACATGTGGTTCTGGCACGTACTGATACCTGGTTGATGGGGTTCTGGGAGTTCTTCTACTCCCCAAGCCCGGCCCGAGGCCAGGCTTGACTTGTGTGAGTTTGGTTCACCAGGCTGTTGCTTGGAGCGGCCCGCAGGCCCACATACCCACCACAGCCCGGTTGGTCCAGAACTTGTTTTAGAAAACAGTTTAGTGTTCTCTTGAAGATGTCAATGGTTGTTCTGGCAATATTTCTTATAGTCGCTGGGTGGATGTTAAACAACCGCGGACCTCTGATATTTATACAGTGTTCTCTGATTGTGCCTATGGCACCTCTGCTCTCCACTGGTTCTATTCTGCATTTTCTTCCATATCATTCACTCCAGTACGTTGTTATTTTACTGTGTAGATTACGGACTTGGCCCTCCAATATTTGCCAGTATGTGCATATTATTTGGTATCTTTCTCGTCTCCTTTCTAATGAGTACATTTGGAGAGCTTTGAGACGATCCCAATAATTTAGGTGTTTTATTGCGTCTATGCATGCCATATATGTTCTCTGTATTCCCTCTATTTTAGCAATCTCTCCTGCTCTGAAGGGGGCAAGTGAGTACCGAGCAGTACTCAAGACGGACAACACAAGTGACTTGAAGAGTACAACCATTGTGATGGGATCCCTGGATTTGAAAGTTCTCATAATCCATCCGATCATTTTTCTGGCTGACGCAATATTTGCTTGGTTATGCTCCCTAAACGTTAGATCTTCAGACATCATTATTCCCAAATCCTTGACATGTTGTTTTCCTACTATGGGCAGATTCGATTGTGTTTTGTTCCCTGTATTATGTTTCAGATCCTCATTTTTGCCGTACCTAAGTACTGTATCTGGAATTTATCACTGTTAAACTTCATTTTTCTGCTGCCCAATCGAAAACTTTGTTGATACCTGCTTGTATTTTTGTGACTTGTATTTTTGTCTATATCTGATATGAGAATAAGGAACAGCAGTGGTGCGCGGACTGTACCTGAGCACATCAGGTTCCTTCAACTTCTCTCTACACCCCACGGACAAGCACTCTTGATTTATCTTGCCCCACAGATGGGGCAGAGCAAGCATCGAGTATCCTAGATCAACCTACTATCATGGTCAAACACCCACAAACAATTGGAAATGAAGTAGCAAAACACTCATCCTACTTCTGAGTAATATTTGACAATAAGCACATTACAAAACAAAACTCATAAAATGACCTAACAAGATAATAAACTCCTTACTCCACCGCCACCAGATGGTGACCCAAGGGACTCGTAGTCCTGCTAAGGTAAACACACTACTCTTATGCCCAAGTGCAACTACTGGGACACAAAGAAGACACACACTGGGTGGTACCTTATGTTGATTCCACAGGTTAATATCCCTGCATACCTGGAGCATACGTGGAGAGGGTCTCGGGAGTTCTACTCTCCAAGCCCAGCCTGAGGCTAGGTTCGACTTGTGATAACTTGGTCAAACAGGCTGTTGCTTGGAGCAGCCCGCAGCCACACACATCCACTACAGCCTGGTTGGTCCGGCACTTCTTGCAAGAACCTGTCTAAGTCGGCCTGGTCTCTGACCAGGCCTCCTGGTTGGTGGTCTGGTCAACCAGGCTGTTGGATATGGCTGCTTGCAGCCTGACATATGAATCAACACCCAATTGACAATTGAGGCATTTATCACGTTCTCTCGAACAGCGTGAGAGGTCGGCTAGTTATGCCATGTAATGGGGAACAATTGAGGTGCCACTAAAATGGAGGCAATTCATTACATTTAATGCTCAATTTTTGTCAAGTTCCTTCAGTAGCCTCTCTGATCTTAATCTTTCAACTACACACATCAATCAGTGTCATTATTAGTGTGCATATCGACCAGGGCACCTATATGATGCCTCAGGCCTCTAGTAAACAGCTGCCATCTTAAAAACATTGCATTGACTTCCGCATGTTATCCAGATGCCTCATTTTATATACTGCAGCCATGAGCGATCCAAGTGTTCATGGCCCACAGCAACATGTGACTCTCACAACACCATCACTCACCCGAGCGTGGCTCTCATCCTGTAACTACACTTAGGTAATTACAAGCAAATTTGAATGAAACTGCTAAAACCAGTCACTGACAGTGATATTGATGATCCTGCTAGTGACAAAGACTAAACACAGTAATCAAATATAAGTGATACAGATAGTGAAATTGATGAACCAGTGAGCATTTGGAAGCAGAGTCTTATAACTCTGCCACAATTCCCTAGGGGATCTGACAGCCGAGTGGACAGCGCTCGGGATTCGTAGTCCTGAGAGTTCGGGTTTGATCCACGGTGGGGGCGAAAACAAATGGGCAGAGTTTCTTTCACCCTGATGCCGTGTTCACCTAGCAGTAAATAGGTACCAGGGAGTTAGACAGTTGCTACAAGCTGCTTCCTGGGGGCGTGTAACAAAAAAGGAGGCCTGGTCGAGGAAAGGGCCGTGGGGATGCTAAGCCCCAAAATCATCTCAAGATAACCTCAAGACAACCACCACTGCCTCGGTCTAATCCACAATTGCCATAGCGTCCAATTAAAGCAGCTGTGCTACTTGCTGTTCCTTTACCCCATATACATAATGAAGATGACCCATTTTCTAGATTTAGTGCCCAGGTTTCCAATACCAGTAGCAGTGCTGTGGCTAATGGTAGCAGTTTTCCTGTAGTTTCTTGGCAATGCTTAAAATCCTATAAAATATTATTCCCTAGAATGGTGGGGATATACACTTGGAAAATATTCAGAAGAACAGGTTCCAAATCTGCCCACTGGAATACTCCCATAAAAGTTCAGGAGGCATGATAGTACCCAATGTGCAAAATAATCCCATTGAAAAGCAAGGATACATTACATATGCTCCCAGCGAGCATAAGAAATATTACAGGAACAACCGTGGACATCTGCAAGAGAAAACTAGACAGTTTTCCCCAAGGAGTGCCGGACCAACCGGGCTGTGGTGGATATGTGGGCCTGCATGCCGCTGCAAGCAACAGCCTGGTGGACCAAACTCTCACAAGTCAAGCCTAGCTTTGGGCCGGGCATGGGGAGTAGAACTCCCAGAAAATGAACAAATCCACAATGGCTGTGACGAGGATTTGAACCTACGTCCGAGAGCATCCCAGACGCTGCCTTAATCAACTGAGCTACGGCATGGTCAAAAGAATTGAAACAGAAGTTCTACTGAACTTACTTGGATCCTGCAGCCTCTCCGAGATACAAACCAGGGTTTTACATAATTCCCCCATGCCCCCATATTGTGATTTTTGTGTGTAATGAAGTAAGGGCGAAGAGGTAGAACGGCCTATTGACATAGCTCAAGTGCATGGGGGAGTTGTGTAAATCCCTGGTTTGTCTCGGAGAGGCTGCAGGATCCATTTAACACTTTCGTCCGGTAACGACGCAGCATTGCGCCATATTTTTACTGTCGGTAATCTCGGTAACGATGCAATGCTGCGTCGTTTACTAAAATAATTGCCAAAAATCAGGTTTTTATCCAATTTTTGGGGGGACTGGTGTTCAATATATAATATATTGAACAAATGTTCAACCCATGTCATGTTCAACACACAACACTGAAGTGGTAAGTACAAAAAGTTGTATTATTTTGTATATATTTTTTTTTGTTCATACTTTTGCGTATTGTACTGGTAATATTGTTCTTCAATTGGCCCTTATATGCACATATCCATCTAAAGCATTCTATCAGGAACAATTTCATACCTAAATGAGCACTGTAACACGAAAATTGAGATTAGCAACTGGTAAAAATACTAAACATTTGTGGGCAGGAATTGGGAGTGTAGCTGGAAGGTGTCTGGGCGCTCACTCGTTGCTAACGCGTGGCCCGTCTTCAACTTGTCGGCGGGTGGAGCGTGACCAGGTTTTTTATTTTATATGCTAATATTCCTCTAGATAATTCTATTGCGAACCCATTGATACCAAAATAAAAGACCTAGGATGAAAATTGATGTGACCAGAGTGAAAAGAGTGAACACATTTTATCGTTTTTGCGCGCTCCTGGGTAACTCGTTCGCACTTTCTCTGTTTATTGTGGGTAATTAGCTGGGCTTTTGGAGTTTATATGCATTTAGTGGTGTAGAGAATTCTATTGCTAACACAATGATACCAAATTTAATCTCGTAGAACGAGAATTGAGGCGACAAAGTTGAAGAGAGTATACACTTTTCAGAATTAACGCTCGCTCCCGTGAAACGCTGGGACACACTACGCATAGTTGAAGGGTGGCAGGCGTGGTGCGCGAAAGTGTTAAGTTCAGTAGAACTTCTGGTTTCAATTCTTTTGACCATGCCGTAGCTCAGTCGATTAAGACAGCATCTGGGATCCTCTCGGACATACATTCGAATCCTCGTCACGGCCCTTGTGGATTTGTTCCTTTGATGCATCACACTATTGTGATTTCTGTGTGTAAATTCCCAGAACCCCATCAATCAGGTATCGAGCAGTGTATGAATATAAATGAGGCAAGGCATTTTCTACATCCTCCCTCCAAATATTGACAGGCATATGAACAGGTGTCTACTGTCCTTGTATTCATGACCACATCAAATAAATCAGGCTGCAGTGTCTATGTTGGATGGCTAGCTGAAGGCACTAATAGTATGACTGATCAAACCATCATTCACAAGGCAATGTCAAATTATGGGCTCTTGGGGCACTGAGCCTGGAAACTACCACAAAGTTGGTAGATAACCAGGCATTTTAACTCAGACTCAAGTACAGTATTTAACATTTCAAGTCAAAATAAGACATCTTCAAGATAAAAGAGAGACATAGAGGAGAACAAAAAGATAAAAGGTAGTATCCCTATTGGGCATAACTAATAAAAGACACATACAGTACAATATTACTTTTTTCAAATGAAGAATTTGACTTACCGCCAGTTAGGGTACCAGCTGGATCAAATACATCACCGTCTAAGGTGACAGATTTCCTCATGATATTATTGTGGAAAGTGACTTGTTTGGCTACATCCATATCCCGACAGATAAATGAAGAGCCAAACACCCACTCCATAGCCTTATGCAAATCGTGATCATAACAGACAAGTGACAGTGCCGTCTGTACGTTCTCCTTCCCCACCTGAAATATAAGAGCAAGATAAATTGAACACAATCTGATGATGGAAAAGAAAGATTTTTAATAAACATGAAGTTTAAATTTTAATATGATGCAAACTGTTCAACTGTGCACTTCACAACCGGACGGATTTTAGTAGACGACATAGTGATGAGGCTGTTTACCCCTGGAACACTCCATGCAAGTCTTTACCACCAGGCGCAGTGGTAAAGCACTCGTCCGGCGCTTCGTGAGTGCTTTGGCCTGGGTTCATATCCTGGCTGGGAAAGATTGACTGGGCGCCAATCCTTAACTGTAGTCTGTTCACCCAGCAGTGAATAGGTACCTGGTTGTTAAATGATTTAGCGGGATGTATTCTGGGGGAAATTAGGATTAAGGACCTGCCCGAAAAACACTATGTGTGCTAGTGCCTTTACTAGAATGTAAGAACTCTTGTATATATAAATCAATAAATAATATAGAAATAAATAAGTGTTAGGAACATCTGAGGAGACAAAATCTGACATGGTTTAGTAGAGTAACTATACTAGTCAGTGTGGGTCACAGGGTTTGGTGGATATAGATAGAGGGGAGGCAATAACCAAGCCACACCAGAAGATGGAGAGACGAGAACGTTTCGGTCCATCCTGGACCATTATCAAGTCTAGTGTCGACTTTATAATGGTCCGGAAGGACCAAAATGTTGTCGTCTCTCCATCTCCGGTGTGGTTTGGTCATACTATCTTCAGCTACATTATTGTGACTTACTGTCTGCAAGATGAGAGGCATGCATATCACAACTAAAAATTCCACCATGTATACAAAAGTAGACGTTCTTTTGGTATGGAGGGGAGTGAAAGGGTCATTAGCTTCTAAGTCAGGTGTTTGGCTTATGTGTACTACTCCACCTTCCTAGAGGAGGGTGTGTGGGTGGCGATAGTCTATCATCNTGCAAGAACTTATCTAATTTGTTCTTGAAGAAGTTCACTTTTGTTCTGGCAATATATTCTAATCTTGCTTGGAGGGTGTTGAACAGTCGTGGACCTCTGATGTTCAGACAGTGCTGTCTGACTGTGCCTATGGCACCTCTACTCCTCACTGGTTCTATTCTACACTTCTTTCCGTACCTTTCACTCCAGTAAGTTGTTTATCTACTGTACAAATGGGACTTGGACTTCCAGTATCTTCCATGTATAGTATATAGATTTGGTACCTCTGTCATCTTTCCAGAAAGTACATCTTGTGAGCTTTGAGATGGTCCAGTAGTTTAGGATGTTTTATCATTATTATTTAGTAGTTTATCATGTCTATGTGTGCCATATATGTTCTTGTGTTCTCTCTTTTTTCAGCAATCTCTCCTGCTCTGAAAGAGGAAGTGAGTACCAAGCAATACTCTAGACAGGACACTACCAGTGATTTTATTAAATAGTATTATCATTGCTGTGGGGTCCTTGGATTTGAATGTTCTCATAATCCATCCTATCATTTTCCTTGACTCCAGCTGTGCCTCTTCCATCTCCTGCAGGTGTGGTACGCCCCTACTACTGTTCCTCCCCCCCCCCCTTGCTACCGGCTCCAAAGTGGCTGAGGGTTTCAGAGTCAAGACAGTGTATGTAGCTTGGCCAGTTGCAGAGGTTGCTCCTTCCTTCTCGAGCATGGAGGTAATTGGTTGCCTTCCCAAATGAGGTAGCAAAAATAAATGTCACTACTCTCTGCCCCTCTGTGAGGGTAGGGCCAGGTTCTGGAGCCGATTCCTGCAAGGCCTATAGAACTCCACGGCTGATGCGACCTAGTAAAAGGTAGTATTGTGAATTCAAAATCTCTTTCAAACAACCTTGAATATAATACAAACTAAAAACAGAACCTTAGGCACAGGAGTCCAAATGTGCCAATGCCAAAAGACAGCCTTTTTTATTCATTTCCATAATAT
>WNGS01167089.1:10620-55246 GCA_020271785.1 Procambarus virginalis | reverse complement strand
TACTGCATCCACGATTTACTATAGAAATCATCCCAATATCATTCTCGTTACCAGAGAATGTGGGTATATTGATCTGAGGTAGATTTGACATCAGGATGGATGTTGCAGTAGAGGCTGTTATTAATTTGTTTTTAGCAATTTGCCTTTTAAAGGGTTGAAGTTTAGCCTGTACATCATCTTCGTACTGGGCTAAATCATTTACAATGTCCTCAAGTTCAGTTTCACCTATTGAGGGTTTGGTAAAGTTCTGTCAAGTACAGATTCATATGCTGTTTAATATGCTCGAATTTGCTTTCAGCAACTTGAAGTAAGTCTTCTAATTCAATGTAGTCAACAGGTGACTGTTGTGACAGATTTTGACACTTGGTAATCTGTCGGGTCAAGTGACCTTTCAGACCGGTAAGGGTCCTTTTCATTTTGTCAGCCGTTTCCATCTTGCTGGGTAAGGACTGGTCTGATAGTAAATAGTTGTTACTGATGTAACTGGGATATTGGCTCATTAATGGAGCTCAATACTAATATAATAGCCTAATGTATTGAATAGACTATAATACCTCATTTAGAGGTTAATTTGCCTACCTAACAATAGATAGCTAATATTTTTGAGTAGTATTCGAATGCCACTATTGGATTTCGTCCGGTTAGCTCCTCAATTATCACCATTCGATCCAACAGTGAACATTCGGCAGTACTCAAAAAATAATAATACACGAATAATATGTTAAAAGCACAAAAGAATTTTGGTAATCCCACCCCAAATCAGGGTCAGCACAATCTAAATAATATGTATGTACACCAGTACTGTCTAGTACAGTACTTACTAAATAATTCCTACTTAGGAATGACTAAATGATTTAGGCTGCATTTGTACAAACACTAGTACAATTACAGTCTAAATATCCTACCTCATCAAAGGTTGGCATAAATGCAATGGTGCAGTAATATAGATATATAGTGCTATGTTTTTGAGATTTTGTTTGGATATATATGTTTGTGCTTAGAAACACAAGTGAAAATTTATAAATGTATAACACTAAGGTTACTTTATGCATAAGTATTAATAGAAATGTTGATAATAATAAATGAGTTTAGGCTATAATATGGGCAGTCTGCTGACAGCCGTAAATAATGAAATATATTGGTAAATAGCCTAATAATATTAACACACTAATTGGTGTTAGTAAATAGTTAATTATATGGAGCCAGTAATTTGGGTGCATATACTGGACCATAAATGATTAATGGTTCGAATCCGGTTCGAAGGACCAAAATTTTGTGGGGAAAACCTGACTCCAATAATAATAACTTGTTTAAGGCTCTGAGACCTAGTAACTAATAATTAAATGAGTGTAAATATATATACTTCGATAGCTATGAAGGACCACCACTTTTTGAGAAAAAGTGGAAAACAAAGAGACAATGGAAAAACTGATCTTAGGAACTAGTGTCCTATGGATCTTGTTAAAACTGTAATGATTATATGAATGGAGTCAAATTCACTACACAAAATTGGGGGGTTACATGCTAAAAGATTAACACATCCCTAGCATTATTCTGGTGCTGGTTCTTCACCAGAGTAAATTAAATGTGTGAGTAAAAATATAGAATATAATATTGATGGAGGTGAATGCACCTCAATATACTACTGAAATGTAGAGAAACATCAGTAAATCAAAGGGTTAGTATAATTGATCTCTTTTGGAGATCACTACTGTAACTATGAAGTTATTGCTACTGATGAAAATGGACAGCTTAGCTGTGAATCTAAAAGTAGTGATCAGTTGCTACGCTCCATCGGCGACGTGTTGCATAGGGTAAATTGTTGCACAGAACGGTGGGGAAGCCTAGCACCTCGGTTGAAGTCGCCTTGGTACTGAAAGGCAATTACATTGTAGAAATCTTCTACACAATAGGTAATTACATTTACATCCTAAATCATGAGGATGACGGTAGTAAATTATCAGCTAATGTCTGAGCAATTTGTATCATAGAAATAAACTGATAATCATATAATTAGATGGCAAATTTAATTAAGACACGTACTATATTTTGTTGGTTTGCATTCGGCCTAACGACTGCCTACCTAAATGTTAAAAGTGGCCACATAATAACAAAAAGGGTAAACTTAGCAGCCGAGCCTCGTGTCGTTGGTGTGAAGACTTGAGCAACTCTTCGTCCTCCTGCTGCTGCTTGAAAGACGTTGACTCTAGAGTTGCTTGTATACTAGTCTTTGACACGGCTGTGTTGTGCCAGATAACGCGGCACCGCTCAACTGATCGTGGGAGCGAAATAAATAGGTCGAAACACCTCTGCTACACGCTGTTAATGGCGTCCGTGCTCTCGTTTACGTGTCAAGCGACGCTCTCCCTCCTTCCTCCAGCTCCTTATTGCGCATGCGCGGCTTTCGAGCGTAAATGAATATGAATTTATTGCAATTGACTAAGGAAGGAAGAGGTAATAGCAAGTATTAATATCACATTAAATTCTTCTACGATAAAACAGAAGTTCTAGTAACATAAATTGGCTTACTAAAAGTTGTGCAGCCAATCGAGGAAATTAATGTAAATCATTTGCATCAAGTAATTTCCTCTAGAATGTTTAAATGTTAGTTAAATAAGAGAGCTCCAGTAAGTAATAGTATACTACAAATCAAAGTTAACTATTTTTAGTAAATGAAATGATAAACTGGACTCTTGTTACAAATCCAACTAAATGTGGAGAAAATTCATGTTGCTGCCTGTTGTTCCTCACGTACTAGGAAGAATTTGGCAATGAATAAATCATGATAATGATTAAATCTATAAGTTAGTAATTTTAGTAACTACTTTGGTTGTATAAATACAATGATGTATAGAACTGTTGGTTATTTCCAACAGTACCTACAATTTTCTCTCATCTTTTTTTTCTTTTTTCTTTTCTTGCCATGTAACTGTTATCATTTCTTTTTTTATAATTTTTGCTAGTATTTACCTACTAAAAATTTTCTTAGATTAAGGACCTGCCCGAAACGCTGCGCGTACTAGTGGCTTTACAAGACTGTAATTACCATATTATATATTCTCACATTCCCAATGTACCTTCTTGTATATGAATAAATAAATAAATAAATAAATAAATAAATAAATAAATGTAGATTTGTGCAAATTTGCTTGTAAGATATTTCATCACTGTTCGAACTTTAATCAATCTGTCTTTACTGTTCAGGGGAATGGGACTGTTACAGTATTATAAGTATGGAAACACTGGGAAATATGTTGAAACCGTTTCGACGTCATAAAAGTATTGAAGCTATGCACATGCCAGAGCCTGCTTGTTTGCCAGTACATTCTCATCGTTGGGAGCTTTGAAACGCCCATCAACATGCACAGACCCAAATATCTTGCCATTTCCTTTACAGTTACTTCCTCCCACATACTCATTGTGTTCATGGAAGCATTCTGCATAATTTGTGATGCATACAAGTTCGTTTCATATGTAAAATATTCAATCAATATAATGTAAAAAAACGCAGCGCGCTCCACCCACCGACAAGATGAAAGTGGACCAGAAAGAGAGTGCTGCGCCACCTCAAGGCACCTCTCATTACATTAGAGAGTGCAGTAATACTGAAAAGTGTATACTCTTTTCAACTTTGTCATCTCAGTTCTTGTCCTAGGGTTTTCAATTTGGTATCAATGTGTTCACAATAGAATTCTCTACAGGACTAAATCCATATAAAGCCCAAAAGCCCGGCGAAAAAGTGAGAGCATGTTACCCGGGAGCGCACAAGAGCCATAAAATGTGTACATTCTCTTCACTTTGGACATATCAATTCTCGTCCTAAGTCTTTCATTTAGGTATCATTGTGTTCGCAATGAAATTCCCTACAGGAGTATATGCATATAATGTCCAAAACCACGCCGCGCCCTTCCCGAAGCCGCCGCCAATTTGCCGGCACCAACGACGCAATGCTGCGTTGTCACCAGAAGTCTGTCTACTAAAAGGACTATGCAATGTTGAGTTGTCACCGAGCGAAAGTGTTAAATTGTTACTATTGATAATATTTATTGAGCTCTATATTGTGATGTGCGATGGCTGACTTGCTTGTGATACAGTATTTCCTTCAAGAGGTGATCAAGTAAATTGTCATAGTCGAGTCTCGCCTGTGAACACAGTGCCATTTCCTAGCACCGAACACGGAACATTGTTCCATTTGCGCCAGTGTGTGTGTGTGTGTGTGTTTGATTGATTGAAAGTGACACAAGGGTTCCAAATTAGCTTAAACTTACTAAATATTTATTAATCACTAAACTCTATCTGCCCTCAGTTACTCAATACTGCATATTATACACCGGAAAAACAGTTATTGCTAATGCTATTTTAATGTGGCTAGAGTAAAGCCTTTAGGAGTAAAGCTCACGTGTGTAGTCATGTACTGTAGGCATACATATGCAGGCGTGGAGTCACAATAACGTGGCTAAAACATGTTGACCAGACCACACACTAGAGTGTGTGTGTGTGTGTGTGTGTGTGTGTGTAATTACCTAAGTGTAATTACCTAAGTGTAGTTACAGGATGAGAGCTACGCTCGTGGTGTCCCGTCTTCCCAGCACTCTTTGTCATATAACACTTTGAAACTACTGACGGTCTTGGCCTCCACCACCTTCTCCCCCAACTTGTTCCAACCGTCTACCACTCTGTTTGCGAAAGTGAATTTTCTTATATTTCTTCGGCATCTGTGTTTAGCCAGTTTATATCTATGACCTCTTGTTCTTGAAGTTCCAGGTCTCAGGAAATCTTTCCTGTCGATTTTATCAATTCCTGTTACTATTTTGTATGTAGTGATCATATCACCTCTTTTCTTCTGTCTTCTAGTTTTGGCATATTTATGCTTCTAACCTTTCTCGTAGCTCTTACCCTTCAGTTCTGGGAGCCACTTAGTAGCATGTCTTTGCACCTTTTCCAGTTTGTTGATGTGCTTCTTAAGATATGGGCACCAAACAACAGCTGCATTGTGTGTGTGTTTGTGTGTGTGTGTGTGTGTGGTGTGGGTGTGTGTGTGTGTGTGTGTGTGTGTGTGTGTAATTACCTAAGTAATTACCTAAGTGTAGTTACAGGATGAGAGCTACGCTCGTGGTGTCCCGTCTTCCCAGCACTCTTTGTCATATAACGCTTTGAAACTACTGACGGTCTTGGCCTCCACCACCTTCTCCCCCAACTTGTTCCAACCGTCTACCACTCTGTTTGCGAAAGTGAATTTTCTTATATTTCTTCGGCATCTGTGTTTAGCCAGTTTATATCTATGACCTCTTGTTCTTGAAGTTCCAGGTCTCAGGAAATCTTTCCTGTCGATTTTATCAATTCCTGTTACTATTTTGTATGTAGTGATCATATCACCTCTTTTTCTTCTGTCTTCTAGTTTTGGCATATTTAATGCTTCTAACCTTTCCTCGTAGCTCTTACCCTTCAGTTCTGGGAGCCACTTAGTAGCATGTCTTTGCACCTTTTCCAGTTTGTTGATGTGCTTCTTAAGATATGGGCACCAAACAACAGCTGCATATTCTAGCTTTGGCCTAACAAAAGTCATGAACAATTTCTTTAGTATATCCCCATCCATGTATTTAAAAGCAATTCTGAAGTTAGAAAGCATAGCATAGGCTCCTTGCACAATATTCTTTATGTGGTCTTCAGGTGATAGTTTTCTATCTAGAACCACCCCTAGATCTCTTTCTTTATCAGAGTTCTTTAAAGATTTCTCACATAATATATAGGTTGTGTGGGGTCTATGTTCTCCTATTCCACATTCCATAACATGACATTTATTAACATTAAATTCCATTTGCCAAGTGGTGCTCCATATACTTATTTTATCCAGGTCTTCTTGAAGGGCATGACAATCATCTAAATTTCTTATCCTTCCTATTATCTTAGCATCATCAGCAAACATGTTCATATAATTCTGTATACCAACTGGTAGATCATTTATGTAGACAATAAACATCACTGGTGCAAGAACTGAACCCTGTGGTACTCCACTTGTGACATTTCTCCAGTCCGATACATTGCCTCTGATCACAGCCCTCATTTTTCTATCAGTCAGAAAGTTTTTCATCCATGTTAGAAGCGTACCTGTCACTCCTCCAATATTTTCCAGTTTCCAGAACAACCTCTTATGTGGAACTCTGTCGAAAGCCTTTTTTAGGTCCAGATAGATGCAGTCAGCCCAACCATCTCTTTCCTGTAATATCTCTGTTGCTCGATCATAAAACTGAGTAAATTCGATACACAGGATCTACCAGATCGAAAACCATACTGTCTGTCTGATATTATATCATTTCTCTCCAGGTGTGCTACCCATTTAGTTTTAATTATTTTTTCCAATATTTTGACTATTACACTTGTCAATGATACCGGTCTATAATTAAGGGGGTCTTCCCTGCTTCCACTCTTGTAAATTGGAACTATGTTAGCCTTTTTCCACACATCAGCTACAACTCCTGTAAACAGGGATGCCTGAAAGATCAGTTGAAGAGGGATGCTGAGCTCAGGTGCACATTCTCTCAGAACCCATGGTGAAACTCCATCTGGACCAACTGCTTTGTTCTTATTTAGCTCTTTGAGCATTTTTTCCACTTCGTCTCTAGACACCTCTATGTGCTCTATGTTGTTCTCTGGAATTCTTATTGTATCTGGTTCCCTGAAGATTTCATTTTGTACAAACACACTTTGGAACTTTTCGTTTAATGTTTCACACATTTCCTTTTCATTTTCCGTGAATCTATTTCCCATTTTCAACCTCTGAATATTATCCTTTACCTGCAATTTGTTGTTTATGAATTTATAGAATAGACCTGGTTCTGTTTTACATTTGTCTGCAATCCCTTTTTCAAAATTTCTTTCTGCCTCTCTCCTCACTGCCGTGTAGTTGTTTCTCGCATCTTTGTATCGCTGGTATGATTGGGGGTTTGGCCTCTTCCTGTATTGATTCCATTTTTGTGTCTTTTGGTCTCTGGCCCTCTCGCACTTTCTGTCGAACCAATCCTGTTTCCTAGTTCTGCTTCTCTGTTTTGGTATAATTTTTTTGTGCCTTTATCATATATTTCACAAAACTTGACATACATCTCATTCACTTCCTTGCCTAGCAACAAGTCTGTCCAATTATACTCCCTAAAAAATTTTCTAAGGTTGCCATAATGTCCTCTCCTAAAGTCAGGTTTTTCAATTGCATCGACCATCATATTTTCTTCCAGATTATAACGCATTGCATACTTTATCCCCAAAAAGACATGGTCACTTTTACCCAAGGGAGGAAGGTACTGAATGTCAAATATTTCTTCCTCCTTCCTGGTAAATATCAAATCTAGCATGGAGGGAACGTCACCTTCCCTCATCCTCGTAGCTTGTTTAACATGTTGATACAAGAATGTTTCCAGGATGAGGTCTACAAATTTACAGGTCCAGAAATCTTCTGTTTTAGCTTCATATGCTTCCCAGTCTATGGATTTCAAGTTGAAGTCGCCGACTATCAACAGTCGTGAACTATCGTTATCCGCTCTCGCTATGATCTCTCTCATTATCGTTATAAGACCTTCTCGTTTACTATCTAGCTCCTCCTTTGACCATGTGCTGCTTAGCGGTGGACTATATGCATTTATGATCACTAGTTTATCATCCTCATGGCAGATCTCTAGTGCTATTATGTCAACTTCTTGTGGATTGGTAGTCATTATTTCGTTCACCTTTAGGTGTTCTTTCACCAGCACAGCAACGCCACCGCCTTTCCTAATTTTTCTGTCCCGTCTCCAAATTGAGTAGCCCCTTGGGAATATGACCTCATTTAAAATAACATCTTCAAGTTTTGTCTCCGTGAGTGCAACAATGTCTGGTGTCTGCAGCTGTATTATATCACTTAACTCCAGTATCTTTGACCTTACTCCATCTATGTTGGTGTATGCAATCTTCAGGAACTTGTTCCCCATCTTCTTATTTTTCACTCCCCCTTTCTCTAATGATTTTGTTGGTTTGCTTTTATGTACCACTTTACTGGTCTGCCTACCCCTATCACTTTGTAGAAAAAAGAATTGATTTCTTCTTCATTCCTGCTCTCATTTAAACGTTTTGCCTCGGCGAGGTTCAGTTTCAGCTTCTCTCTATCTTCTTTTGAAAGATCTCGTCTTAACGACCACCCTTTCCCATCCTCAACGCTTTGTAATTTTCTGGCATTCCTTAGTACTTCTTCCATCTGTTTGGCACCGTTTAGGGTGATCCTCAAAGGTCGATCTTTCCCTTTTACATATCTGCCTATTCTCCTGTAGTCGCACACATTCTCTTTGGTTGTAAGACCTTCCACGAGGCCAACAATTTTATCTACTACTTTTGCTTCTTCTACAGCTCTTTCTGACCTAGATGTTATCTCCTTTTCTATGCATCCAAAAATGATCAGGGACTTACTCCGATCAACTGTGTTTTGCACCAACTTTGGGTTAGATGCCAATTCTTTTCTCACTTCTAGCCTAATGTTTGTTTTATCTTGGTTGCTGCAGTGTTTGACTTCTTTTACTGCTTCTTCTATTTTTTCCTTGTCCTTGGCCACTTGCGCATAAGTGAGTTGCATATCTTTCTTGCACTGTTCTATTCCCTGTGCAACTTCCTCCATCTGTGCTGACAAAAGCTGTTTCTCCTGTTGAATTTCCTTACCTAACCTATTGTAGTCATTTATGTTTAAATTTGCTCTAACTTCTTCCAAAGCTATTTTTAAGATAGTGTGTGTGTGTGTGTGTGTGTGTGTGTCTCAGAAGGGACTACAGTACTACATAGTCCACTATTGTTGCTACACTTGAATGTACAGTACTTGTGACCTTAACTTGTAGTGAGACGGACCTGCATAAATGCACAATTACAAAAAATACTGCACCAAACAGAGGATGTTGGACTAGCCTCAAATAAGTGGATGACAAAAGTAAAAGTAAAAAAACAGGCAAGAATTTGATAATGGATAGCATAAAAAGTACAGTTAACTGATATTATCACCAAGTGTTAACTGATAGTTATCACCAAGTGTTAACTGATAGTTATCACCAAGTGTTAACTGATAGTTATCACCAAGTGTTAACTGATAGTTATCACCAAGTGTTAGCTGATAGTTATCACCAAGTGTTAACTAATAGTTATCACCAAGTAAACTACAGCACAGCTCTGTGATCTATCATACAGTTGTATGATTTTAGGATATTTGTAATATAGTTGCAATATTTAGGTCACAGTTTTTGCCTATTTGTAAATTTATCCTTTAAGCCAATATATGTGAAGCCATTACGTGATGATTTCCCTGCCTCCCTGGACATGTTTAAAAGATGTAATACTACTGGAAAGCCCCTGTCAGTGACTGATATTCCCCTGTTGTAAACTCTTGTAATACCACTGGAGAGTTCCCCTGTCAGTGACTGATATTCCCCTGTTGTAAACTCTTGTAATACCACTGGAGAGTTCCCCTGTCAGTGACTGATATTCCCCTGTTGTAAACTCTTGTAATACCACTGGAGAGTTCCCCTGTCAGTGACTGATATTCCCCTGTTGTAAACTCTTGTAATACCACTGGAGAGTTCCCCTGTCAGTGACTGATATTCCCCTGTTGTAAACTCCCTTACAGATACTAAAGCCAGCATCACAGCAGCAAAAACTGCAACCAAACAGGCTGAAATGAAGTTGAAATACAGCCAGGAGGAGCTGAAGAAGAAAGAACAGGAAATGAAGCGAACGGCAACTGAATATACAAAGGACAAATCCCTTCTTGACAGGATGGAGAAGGAGGTTAAAAATATTGAAGTAAGTTAGTAGTGGTAAAGTGTAAATTTGTAATTCAGTTTCTTTCTTATTTTAAATTAGAAAATCATTCAATTTTATTATTTTGTTAGTCTTATTATATATCTTTCTTGTTACTGAAGAGGTGGTGAACTATCATGGCGAATGAAGCTTGTGAAGGGGGTCTCTACAACATGTTATAAGGGGAACCTAATTAGAAATATACGCATAAATAATAATAATAATTATTTACAGCGGAACCTCGAGTCGGTAAATCTTGGGTTGGAATGTTCACTTTCCAGGCCGGATTTACTTGCCCGATTCCACCAGCTCTTGTTGCCCATCATATCATGGGTTAAAGTGAAAGATTCCTTTAGTGAAATGAGTCCATAGAGCATGGGAAATATGACGGTATGATTGGTAACACACTTAATAGGGCTCCAATTACCTTTTAATGATTTTCATGGATGGGCATAAGATTTGAAGAAAGAATTGGGGCCTTGCAAAATGCCATTGAGCATATTTAAAACAAGATTGTTTTTTATTTTTAGTTGCAGAGATTTTTGTTCAGGAAAATATGGATTCTTCTTTGAAAATGAGATTTCCAGGCTAGGGCATGGGAAATATGCAAGATGTGGTTAAATCTCTCTTCACATAGGTTCTCTTGGTAGCTGTCCTTTATCTGGCAGGTTAAAATTAAAATTTTACTTGGTAAATTGGCCCATAAAACATGGGAAATTTTAGGGCATGAATGGTAACTCTGTTAACCCTTAAACTGCGCACTACATATACAGTATATACGATGGGAGTAACTTTCCCAAAACTGCGCAATACATACATATACGTTTGAGGGTCTAGCACACGATTTTAAACGCCCCGCGTGAGATCGGGTCAATTATAGTCAAGCCAGACCTGACCGTAGACAAACGCTACCTGGGAAAATAATCCAGCGTAGGCCGCCACTGTCTGCAGGCCTCAGTTACCCAACGCCGACTCCATCATACTTTTTTATCTTCATTCTTTAATATCATTTCATAATCACTACATGCATGATTAATTAATGTATCTAAGCATAAATATAATATCACTAGGCACTTAATCTCACTGTACAAGTCAAACTATATTAATTGAAGGCTCTTACCACAATTACTGGAGTGACAACGCTTGCCTCCACAAAATCAAGATGTCCCCTGGGGTTTGTTCTGGGTGTGAGAGGGGAAGGGCCACGCTACGCGAGCTCCGCGGAAAACAATATATATCTAGGGATATTTCAGTGATACAGGAACAAAACACAGTCAGATAACTTTTAAAGTGTGTCTCAACATATTAAACAATATACCATAGTGATTACCATCCGACCGTTTGTGTTCAAGGAAAAATAAGTGAAATTCGTGTGTAGTCAAGGCCTGCCCTCGTGGTGCCAGGAGGCTTTAGGCGATAGTTGCCAAGTCGTCAATAAATCACATCTCTCGCTATTGAAACATCAAGAAATCAGTGCCCATAGTGCTAAGCTCTCTATGCAAAACCTGTGTCTATAAAAAAAAAAAAATAAGATAACATACATTAATATCAAGTGAACAAATTATACACCAAATAAGTCCGTCGTGTGTATGTAAACAAGGGCCATTTGGAGGTAGGCCCACCCAGTACCCAATGTGTGTGTATTCTTTCAAATAGTGTAACGTACCCAGGTAACTAGTGCCCAGACACAGAAACTAGTCGCCTCTACTGCAAGATAACTAGTGGGAAAATGCAAGTAATGTAATCTAACAAGTGAACAAAACAAATTAAGAGTGCGACACGTGGTAGCACACTGCCCATCCATTTACTGCCTCCTCCAGGCCTGTCTCTAAGTTGATAAACCCCCAACGGTCAACCCCCACGGTCAACCACCCCTTGTAAGACCTTGTAAGACCCCCACCACTGAACTGAAGTGTTCAACAAAATGCCTTTGATAAAACTTGCATAGAATGCAACATGAAGGTAGATTACCAACAGAGCTTTCAATGCCAACTGTCCAGCAGCCATACACAAAAAATGTGCCAACATGACTAATAATTCAAGGAGAAATGGTCCCAGTGACCACTCTGTGTACTGGCTCTGCAAAAAGGATGATGTAACTTTTTTGAAGATGATGGAAATCCTGGATAAAACTCCCGCCGAAAACAGAGAATCATTAATAAATGCCTGCATATTAATTTCTAATGTCTTCAAACAAACTGTACATGACACCAAGGTACAACCAGATGCAGCACAGAACTCGGGTGCAGCGGCGCTGGAGCAGAGCAGGGAGTCGGGGCCCCTGAGCAGACCGCGGAGTCGGGGCCCCCTAGCAGACCGCGAGTCGGGGCGCCTGAGCAGACGCGGAGTCGGGGAGCCTGAGCAGACCGCGGAGTCGGGAGCCTGAGCAGACCGCGGAGTCGGGGCTATGAGCAGACCGCGGAGTCGGGGGGACCGCGAGTCTGGACGCTGAGCAGAGCGGTGTCAATGGCGCCGAAGCAAAGCGGGTTCGCGGGAGCCGGAGCAAAGTGCGGTGTCCGGGAGCCGGAGCAAAGCACAGTGTCGATGCGCCGGAGCAGAGCACGGTGTCACAGGCCCCTGAGCAGAGCACAGTGTCGGGGACGCCGCAGCAGAGTGCGGTCCCTGGCAAAGGGAAACAACAAAACGGCCCCAAAATCTGTTGGTATTACAAATGGGCAATCTGTAACATGGGATATCGGGAAGAACAAATGGAACATGTAAGTACGATCACCCTAGAACGTGCAGAAACCTCCTCAATACAGGTAAATGTACCAAAAGCTGTGAATTCTTTCACCCGAAATTTGCAAGAACTCTTTGGACAGGAAAGAGTGCTTCAATGCTGAATGTCCAGCTTTTCATATAAGAGGTACCAGGCGAATAAACCCGACAGACCGCCACTGTGAAAACGGCCACTACTCCATCGACCGGATAATTTTTTAGCAAGAGGAGGAGGAGAAGAGGCTAAAATGACCTGACTCTATCACCAACTTGGTCAAATGCTAGAGAGGACGCAAACACAGTGGCCTCCTTACCAGAGCCTCGGATATTAACACCAAGTAAGGCATCCAGCACTTCCATAACACGATAACATCATTATATTTTGCCAACATCCAGGATATAAAAACATGCAAATCCAACAAAGTTCACTTTATAGATGGTCTCCTTCATGAGCAAGTGCAGTGTTTGCAGCCCTAACCGAAACCCATACAAAGGACTACCATGATGTGAAATATGGATCTCAGAGTACAATCTTTTCAGATGTGATAGGAACCCCGCTTCAGGGGTCAGCCTCTACATCAAAGACACACTCATCTGTACTGAGCTGCTAAACACCTCAAATGATATGGTGGAAGTGCTGATAATCAAAATAGAGATCCTAAATGTAGTTATTGTCCTTGTATATGAGTCACCGGAGGCAAACCTCAGCATTTTAAAGACCAACTAATGAAAATAGAACACGGCTTGGAAAACCTCACAAATCCAGCTCCGAACATCATCTGCTTGGGGACTTCAATCTACTGCACCTGGCTAATACAGTATATCAGAAAAGAATACCAAAGTAGCCTAAATGAACAGGCACATGCAAATGACCTGCTTCGGATGTGCGACGGTTTGCCTTAAAACCAGCAAATAGTAGAACTAACTAGGAAGGAGAACATGCTGGACCTCATTTTCACTAATAATGATGAATTGATCAGGAACATAATGATTACAAACACCTGTTACTCAGATCACAACTTAATTGAAGTTATGACAACCATGGGGAATAGACCTTCAAAACCAGTCCAGATTCCCGTGGAGGAGATTTCAGCAATCAACTTCAATAATAGACAGATAAACTGGGAGCAAATAAACCAGGACTTCGCAGAAATAAACTGGGAAGAACAGCTCGAAAATGCAAACCTGAACCAGTGCCTGGAAAAAAATAAGTTCAGTAGCACTAGAAATATGTTCAAACCGAGTACCACCTCAGAAAAAAGAGGAAGAGGTGCAGATTGGAACGGGAACATCGTTCCCTATATAGGCGAAGGAAACGATCACGGTACAACTTGAGAGTCACACCCTGTCTCAAACGGGGCGAAGAAGGTTAGGTAGAGGGTAGAGAAATAGAAACAATTGAACTCAAGCTAAAGAATCATACAAAACCCGGGAGAGGCAAAGAGAGCAAAAGACCATTAGTGAAATAGAGAGAAATCCGAAATATTTTCTCCTATGCAAAATCTAAGAAAAAAACCACATCAGTATCGGGCCCCTGCGAAAGGGAGATGGAACTTTCACCCGGATGACAACAAAGAAATGAGCGAGGTACTGAGGAAGCAGTACGCCTCTGTTTCCAGCGAGCCATTAAACGCACTAAGATGATAACCCAAATGAATTTTTCATGAATATGGTACCAACATCAAATCATTTATCAGACGTCACCCTATCCCCACTGGATTTTGAAGAAGCCATAACAGTATGCCTATGCACTCTGCACCAGGCCCGTGATTTTGGAACTCCATATTCATCAAAACTGTAAAAAAACCGCTATCGCAGGCCCTCCAATTCTGTGGAGACAAAGCCTAGATTACTGGCCGTTATCTCTGATATACTAAAAACAGCAGAGATAGCACCACTTCATAAAGGAGGAAATAAGGCAGAGGCAAAAAATTACAGACCGATAGCGTAACATCGCACATAAAATTTTTTGAGGGAGTGCTAAGAAGTAAGATCACAAAATACATGGAATCACAGCATCTCCATAACCCCGGACAACATGGTTTCAGAACAGGGCGCTCTTGCCTGTCCAGTTGCTGGACCACTATGATATGGCATTAGATGCTATGGAAGACAAACAAAACGCAGATGTAATTTACACAGATTTCGTAAAAGCTTTTGATAAATGTGACCATGGTGTTATTGCATATAAAATGCGTTCAAAAGGAATTACCGGAAAAATAGGCAGATGGATCCAATTTCCTGACTACAGAACCCATGTGTAATAACAAAATACAATCCAGCCCCTCACACGTGAAGAGCTCAGTCCCCCAGAGTACTGTGCTTGCTCAAGTACTTTTTCTCATCCTCATATGGAACATAGACAAGAACACAACCTTAGCACTGTATCATCCTTTGCAGATGACACTAGGATCTTCATGAGAGTAGACAACATAGAGGACACGGCAAACCTCGAATCAGATGTAGATCAGGTCTTTCATGGGCTACAGAAAATAATATGAGTTTAACGAAGATAAGTTCCAGCTCATGCGCTATGGAAAAAAATGAAAATATAAAACGGAAACCACGTACAAACTCAGGCAAATCATAACATAGACGAAAAGGCAATGTAAGGATCTGGGTGTACTCATGTCGGAAGACCTTACCTTTAAAGAACACAATAAAGTAGCCATCACAACTGCACGAAAAATGACAGGTTGGATAACAAGAACTTTTCACGCTAGAGATGCTATACCGATGATGATACTTTTCAAAGTGCTTGTGCTCTCTAGAGTGGAGTACTGCTGCACAATGACAGCCCCCTTCAAAGCTGGAGAAATTGCTGACCTGGAGAGCTAGTCCCCTAAACCTGCACACAGAAATAAACATCACATGAGACCAGAAGACATGACAGGATGTGCAGAATTACCCCCGTTGAAAAGCAGAGGTGCAACAGGTACTCTGAGAGAGAACTCTATCAACATCAGAGGCCTGAGACTGTTCAACACGCTTCCGCTACACATAAGGGACATAACTGGCAAACCCTCACAGTGCTCAAGAGAGAAACTGGATAAGCACCTCCAAAGGATACCTGATCAACCAGGCTGTGACTCATACGTCAGGCTGCGAGCAGCTGCGTCAAACGCCTGGTTGACAGTCCAGCAACCAGGAGGCCTGGTTGACGACTGGGCCGCGGGGACGCTAAGCCCCAGAAGCACCTCAAGGTAACCTGAAGGGGTTTACCTCCTCTGCAGGTCGACCACTAGTTCTTATCTTGACCATCACTCGACTTCTTATCCTGATTTCGGTGTGGGGATCAATACACAAGCACCAGACTTGGCTCACCTGTTAACAGGTCCTCACCTAGCACAAGCAGACCTCTTCTAGGTTTATCCAGTGGGCTACCAGGGTACGATCACCCTCCTTTGGATTTAGACTGCATTTTTGTTATGCAAGTCAAGACTAATGCCACAATTGCCTGCTACTTGCCTAGAGCACTTGTTTCCTATTGCAGTTCATAGTAGTTTCTTCACCAAAATGCAAAAAAATATACTTCAAACTGGCAGCGAATTGCGTGCACCCTCCACTGACAAGTGGCGTCGCAAAGCCTTTACACACGACACGTTAATCCCTTGCTCCTTCCTCATTGGCTAGCGTTGACATCATCAAGGTTCTTCCTCCTTGGGAAATCCCACATGTGGTCGCCATCCTTTTGTGTTTTTCCAAAGTTGCTCAGTGACACACTTAATGTTTCCAACACTGCTTCTTCCATATCATCCAACGGGGGTTTATTCTGCAAACTGTACTCAAACTCCTTATCTTAATCTTCTGTAGGATCAAGTGAGGAATAATTAATGTTGGGACATAACCTAAATCATGAGGCTGTATTGAGGATCACAACAAAACACAATAAATTCCAATACAGTACCTATGTACAAAAAAAAAGTTACGAGAAAGTTGTGAGGGGGAGGAGGTCTAACTTTAAAGAAGAATGTAGACAGTTATTCTAAAACATTTCAGATTTCACATATTTTCCAGTAGTAAATTCCGAGTTTTTGAGGTTCCCATTACTGTACATTGTATTGAGGTTCTCGATTTTTAAGGTAACCGTATAGTTTTTTGGTTATGACTGGGTGTAATTTCATCTTCAGTTTGTTTTCTTAATTTTGCCAATAGGCTATAATCTTGAAGTTCACAAGTTGATACAACCCAATTATTTTCATTGTCTTAAATGTTATTTTCAGACTCAATTGGGTAAGCTTGACTATGATGACCATAAGGTGGAGGAGCTGGAAGGGGAGCGTCGTGTGCTGAACAATCAATTAATGAACTTGCAGGAGAAGGTAGAATATCTTGAATCCAGGTAAAGTCTTTCCAGACATTGTAATTTTGCTAAGTTATTGTCTCTCAAAAGTAGATTATATTATATACCCAATGAAATGAAACTTTGTCTGTTTTCAATAAATAAATTGATGTTTAATTTAAACAATATAGTGTGTCCTCGCCATAAGAACGTGCACTTTACGAGCGCCCGGAGATGGACCTCTTCGCGTCGGCATGGTTTCGGCATCTCCCATTGTTCATGACGCCATTCCCCAACTGTAAGGTTCTCGTGGTGGATGCTTTTCGGCAGGACTGGTCGCAGTGGGGGTTCCTCTACTTCTTTTTACATGGTCCAGCTGTTGCTCTTGGTTATGGCTCCATTGGAATCCTATCGGGAGAGAGTTCTTCTGGCCCTATGGTGGCCGGCCCAGCCTTGGTTTCAGGCACTTCTTGCTCGGTGTCTGAACCAGGGCGTTTTTCTGTGGCTCTGCCTTTCCAGTGGTCGGGCTGGTGAG
Organism: Procambarus virginalis; assembly: GCA_020271785.1. Lineage (NCBI taxonomy): Eukaryota > Metazoa > Arthropoda > Malacostraca > Decapoda > Cambaridae > Procambarus > Procambarus virginalis. Next base: position 37,910 of record WNGS01167089.1, on the reverse strand, counting down.
GTGTCACTGGTTCGACTTCTTCTCTTCGTCAGGTTTCGTCTGTGTCAAACTTGATTGTTTTGTTCTTTGTCTCTTGGCCTTTTTTGGATCTTAATCTCATGCCGAATACTGTCGCTTCGTGTCATACGGTGTTTGGCAGAGCAGCTGCAGCTTGCATTCGGGGTGGATGTCCCTTCCACTAGCTTTCCCGTGCATTTTCACCTCTGGCCTGCTCTTACATCACCTGAGCCTTCTTGATCTTTGGGCCAGAATCTTTCCTTTCTTCTTTACCTTGGTTTGTGGCAGTCCCTTCAGTTCATGCTTATTTTTGGTAGGTTGTTTTGTTAGTTTTCTTCCAGCAACTTCTTTTGTGACAGGCTTCCAGCAAGGTTCTGTTGGTTGTGGATGCTTGGTTGGTTAGGTCAGGGATGTATCACGTATTGTATCCGGTGGCAGCTTTATGTCGCCTCCGGTGGGTCACCGGTTCTGTGTCGGTGGCCTCGTTCTGGGTTGGTCTGGTTTCCCTGGTTTTCATCTTCAGGGTTCAGATTGTCTGCGGTGTCTTTAAATCTAGCCGGCCTGCGGTCTACCCTCGTGCCCGTGATGTTCGGAAGTGTGCCGCTCTTACGGCTGTCTTTTGGCAGTTTTCGGGCGCTTGGGTTTTGGGAGTCGGTCACAGTCCTGGCCTTCAGGCCTCTAGTGACCGTCTTGGGCCCACTGCTGCTTTGTTGCTTTGAGGCTTCAGTGGCAGCCGGCTGTTTTTGTCAGATTGCGCTCTGCCGAGCTTCTGCCTCCCAGGTTCTTTCCTGTTTTCCTTCTCTGTGGGCCGTTAGCTTCAGAGAGCCGACGGGGCTATCCCCCCCCCCCCTCCCCAGAAAACCACCGTTGAGTGTAATGACATGCCAGTTTCTGGATGAGCCCCAGATGCTCCCTGACACCCTCCCTCCCTCCCTCCAGTCGGTTATCATCATTCAAAGAACTAGATGGTGACGGCCTGACCTACCCAAGCTGGCTCCTTCCCCTTTCTAGCGGGGGGGGGGGGGGTGGAGCTAACGAGCGGGAGGATACTTGGACGAAGTTTTTATTGCTTGTTTGTTTTCTGGGGAGTTATGTTATGCTTGTGAGGATGTGCCTGACAGCAGAGTGGACAGCGCTTCGGATTCGTAGTCCTGAGGTTCCGGGTTCGATCCCCGGTGGAGGCGGAAACAAATGGGCAAAATGTTTTTCACCCTGATGCCCCTGTTACCTAGCAGTAAATAGGTACCTGGGAGTTAGACAGCTGCTACGGGCTGCTTCCTGGGGGTGAGTAACAAAAAGGAGGCCTGGTTGAGAACTGGGCCGCGGGGACGCTAAGCCCCGAAATCATCTCGAGATAACCTCAATAAGAAAATGTGGTTTGCAATTTTTCAAGCAGACAGTGATCTGTTTTGATTCGTCTACCTTTCTTGGTCCTTACCCGGTCGATGGTATGATGACATACTTCAAATGTAAAGTGGTCATAGCCATTGCTCCCTTCGCCTCTGAGGGGTCCAGGTTCCTGGCTCGTGGTCCCCAGTAGGCTTAAAAGGACTCTAGGATTGATGACATTCAAGTAGTATGGCACTTGATCAGTAAGATAGCTTCAGGGAGCCTCCGAGGCTCGTCCTGAAATTGACGTTTCATTGCATTCGGTGGTGGTTTTTTAGTGGGCTGGGAATGCATCCCCCCTATATTGCATTGTGCCTATGGGAAGTCTGGTTCCACATTCCAAACAACTGTTTTACTCGTGGTTTTTCAGAATACAGTACCTGTTCGTAACTTGTGGACTGCGTGTTGTCTAATTATTAAGTTAAGTGATGTCAGTTTCTGTGGAAGTGTCAAAGTAAGGGATTAAAGATGGTACCCTCTTTCCGCTGTTGGTTCGTTGAGTACAGTTACTGTGTTCAAACTGGAAATGTAAAAACTGTAATTACATTGTGAATACGGCAATGTTTTTATTTCAGTAAAAAATATAAAATTCTTTCAAAGTAGAGGTAAGTACATTAAGTTAGTATCAATCATAGTTGGGCCAGTAATATTTCTTTACAAATTGATTGGTGTAGTAATTTTGTCATACTGTTTTAAAGCAAGTATCTGATCTACACATTCTTTCTCACCATGGAACTCTCATTATCAATATTCTGTCATACACTATGCGTACTACACTTCGTAACGTTCGTATTTTTATACAGTTGTACATTTACAGCTCTACCAATCCTTTGGTGCGGTACCTGTGGATATAATCCTCAACTTTATTCCCTGGATAAATTCTGGAAGCAATATGTAAATTAAAATATATCTGAATAAACTACAGAATAAAAAATATTAATTTAAAACAATTGCAGAATTACTCTTATCATAAAAACAACAAACTACAAATATTACTCTAGAAATCTACTGTAAACAATTAAAAAGGTGTAACAGCTGATTTTGCCAGCGAAGACTCCTTGATGCAGTGATCTCTCTCTTAACAACTATGTACACACTCGTTAACCAATTACCACTATAAGATGAACAAATCCACAAGGGCCGTGACGAGGATTCAAACCTATGTCCGAGAGCATCCCAGACGCTGCTCTTAATCGACCACTATAAGATACTTGCACTCTCCCGCCACCAAATAGCAGGTCTGACAATAGCATTACTGACATTGTTGTTGTGATGCCCAGGCAAAACATTGCATTAATGAGTATAATCATACTATATCATGAAAGTATGTGTGTATCTTACTAAGATTCAGGTTTACAGAGCCTCTGTCCTGACACTCTCTTTTATGGCAGTGAGTCTTGGACACTCCGCGCCCATCACTAAAGACAGCTGAATGCCTACCACATGCGCTGCGTTCGACACATCTGGACATCACCTGGCAGGACAAGGTGACAAACAACAACGTCTTGGGGAGAGCAAGAATCACCAGCATGTACACAATGCTGAAACAGAGACGAATGCGCTGGCTCGGGCACGTTGTGCGAATGGGCGACGGCAGGATCCCCAAGGATCTCCTTGTATGGAGAGCTGATGCAGGGAAAACACGTCCAACAGGCAAGCCCCAGCTACGGTACAAAGACGTATGCAAGAGGGACTGAAAGCCATGGACGTCGATTTACTATGGGAGACACTGGCCGCAGACCGTTCAGCCTGGAGGCAGTCTGTTCAAAGAGGTCTCTCCAAGTTAGAGGAGTCACTTGCCAAGGAATCGGAGGTAAGAGACAGAGAAGGAAAGCCATAGCCAGGAAGACAGACCAGAATCGAACTTCGTTTGTGCTCGGTGTGGGATGGACTGCCCTCTGGGATTGGCCTCATCAGTCACACCAGACGCTGCACCAGGATTGACAACCAGAGCGCAACTCCATAGTCTCCCGAGACTGAAGGATGCCTACTATAGCCTACTATGTGTGTATGTTGTGACTGATGTAACATTAGAGACTAGTATACCACTTTCAACATGCTGCTTATGCCTTACAATTATAAAGATTTCATGTCTCTTTATTTTCACAGATATCCTCAGTTATGCTTCAACTACAAAGAACCAGAGAAGAATTTTGATCATTCTTTGGTAAAGGGGCTTGTGTGCAAGTTGGTGAAATTAAGAGATCCTACTACTGCAACTGCATTGGAGGTCACAGCTGGAGGAAAGGGTAAGTTATGTATTGAAACTAACTGTAAACCAAGTCAACAAAGTATCATTTTAAGTTAACTTATTTATAAATACTAATTGGCTTGCATACTTTGTATAAACTGTATACTTTGTTTAGTTTTATTAAGTGCAAGTACTGTTATCTTCTTGAGGGTTATCTTGAGATGGTTTCGGGGCTTAGCGTCCCCGTGGCCCGGTCCTCGACCAGGCCTCCTTTTTGTTACACACCCCCAGGAAGCAGCCCATAGCAGCTGTCTAACTCCCAAGTACCTATTTACTGCTAAGTGAACAGGCGCATCAGGGTGAAAGAAACTATGCCCATTTGTTTCCGCCTCCACCGATAATTGAACCTGGAACCTCAGGACTACGAATCCGAAGCACTGTCCACTCAGCATTGAGGCCCCCTGTACAGTGCAGTCCCATCCATCTGGATGGGGTTGAAGATGTCCACTTAGGGAAGAAATATTGTCAAATGAAGGAGTCCTCAATAAGGCTACCAATGAGGGAGTTTCAGGCATCTTTCCACACAATTACACGTACTGCTGAATATGCAATTTATTAAGTTTATTTCTCTGGGGAGCCTCGTCGGCTCCGTGAAGCTATCGTCACTAATTAAGTGCCCTGTTACCTAGTGTCTTTAGTTGTAGAGATCTTTTTGCCAGCTGGGGACTATGAGTCAGAACCTGGGGCCGGATTCAGGAAGGTACTTACGAAGGTTTTTCCTCTTAGCTAAGAACGTTTTCCTTCTTAGCGCCTTCGTAGCGGCTACGTCGGTATTCAAGTAGCTACACTAAGTGGGAAAACCTTCGTAAGTTCATTCCGGGATTTAAGTGTGGTTTCGACCACTCGTAGCTTTACGTAAACTGGATATAACTCAATTTTTCTCTACTACATAACACTGGGATAGATTTTAATATTTTGTAACATAAACAAAAGATTATAAGAATTGAATCTCGTGAAGAGGAGTCCTTCGTGTTAGTTATATATGCATTCTCTGCTTGAAACTTAAAGTAAATATGTCTTTTATGATAGTAGAATTAGTTTTATAATAGCAAGATATTATACCCGTAGTTATTAAGTAAATAAACACTGGTGAACATGAAATATGAGAGAAGGTGATGAGACCTGCCTGATGGGATCATTTACTATCACCAAATGCCCCTGTTCACCTAGTAGTAAGGGTGTACCTTAGCTATACATACCCATTTCTAATTTATTTAGTTTGGTTTTATTTTGAAATTAAATCTGGGTGAGACATAAAATAAAAATATGCTGCACAAATGATGTTAGGTAAGGAAAAGGGTAAAAATGTCAAAAACTTTATTCATTGAATACTTAAAGCTATAATTATGACTATATAGACTATTAAAAAAGAGAGAGGGAAGTAGGGGTCCAAGACCTCTTCCTGTTATACAATTTGGGTGTGGAACAAGTAATTATCAAAAGAAGGCACCATGCCGGGAAGGCTATGTAGTAGTAAGGCAGTGAGGTGAGGCAGCTACTTATTTGACAAATGCTTATTTTATTTACCTTATAAGCTGAGGCAACTTATTTTATTTGAGGAATACTCAGCTGATTCCTCAACATTTAGCATGGAACAAATTTGTGTCCAAGACCTCTTCCTGTTACACAATTTGGCTGTGTGTAACCAAACTAGAAGTGCTCTACAAATCAAGGGACCCAGAATGTGGAATGACCTCCCGAATCATGTTAAAGGCTGTACCTCTCTCAACCAGTTTAAGAGTTAAACCAAGTACTGCCTAAATAACTCCATGTAACCTAACTTAACTCCTAAATGTCAACCCATGTCTTGCTATTTTTTAAACAATGCTGTTCACCAACATGTGCAATTTCTGATTTATGCTATGTTAACCCTCCTTTCTGGGGGGAGCCCCGTCGGCTCCCCGGAGCTATCCCAGGCTGATATGCTAATGTCAGACTTTGGCATCAGTCATGTGTATGGAGTTCTTAGGCCTACCGGGGACCACGGCCAGAACCGGGCCCCCTCAGAGAGGCAAGGGGAGCAATGGCCTATAGAAGCCCCCGTGTGATTGGAAGCATTCTATGTCTGCCATCGATCGGGACAGGCACCCAGAAAGGTAAGCGCCCCAAAACAAACCCCTATTCTGGTTAAAATTGCTACCAAAAGTCGAACTAGTGGATAGAACTCCCCAAAAGAAAACAAGCAAACTAGTATGACGTCACACGTCACCGCGCCGCTGTCTGCGCAGCTCCCCCCTCCCCGGGAGGGGAAGGGGGAGCCCCAGACCTCACACGCCGGCTATCCACCCACCAGTTCTTCGGCTGATGCTATAGGCACCGGTTATGTGCTCCGGCTCCAGTGGTTGTTTCAGCACTGTACCTAGCGTGTGGTGTCTGTTTTTCTAGGTGGTGCGTGAGCCGGGAGTGATTCTCCAGTACTCGGGCTGCATGCGCCTAGGGTTCCCTTCCCTAGGTACCCTTGGGACTTGGGGCCACCTTCCACAAGTTCCTTGGGGTCTGCCCCTGCTAGGCCGTTTACTGCTTGGTTTTCGGCCGCTCTTTGTGTGCTCGGGTGTTCTGTCTCCCTTGGTCGCCTTAGGGTAAGGGGCAGTTTTGCACTTGTGGGGCGCAGGGTACTGTGCAGCTTGTCTTTTCCCAATCATAGCGGCCGGCTCTGTTCCGCTTGGGTCTGCTGTCCTCTTGCGGGGTTTTCTTTTTCTTTTTGTTTATCTACCTGGTGGGGGGGTCGGCCTTCGTTCTTGCCCCTTGGGTCCCTTGTGTTCTGAGTATTTCTGGTGGCACCCCCTGCTAGGTCCCCGTGAGTGTACACATCCCGGGGGTTCAGTTCTTAGAAAGTTGTTTGGTAGTTTTGGGTGCCGGTTAGCAGTACCCTGCCTGGGATTACCTGAGCGCGAGTCCTCTTATACTATACTATACTTATACAAATGATATAATATCAGACAGACAGTATGGTTTTCGATCTGGTAGATCCTGTGTATCGAATTTACTCAGTTTTTATGATCGAGCAACAGAGATATTACAGGAAAGAGATGGTTGGGCTGACTGCATCTATCTGGACCTAAAAAAGGCTTTCGACAGAGTTCCACATAAGAGGTTGTTCTGGAAACTGGAAAATATTGGAGGAGTGACAGGTACGCTTCTAACATGGATGAAAAACTTTCTGACTGATAGAAAAATGAGGGCTGTGATCAGAGGCAATGTATCGGACTGGAGAAATGTCACAAGTGGAGTACCACAGGGTTCAGTTCTTGCACCAGTGATGTTTATTGTCTACATAAATGATCTACCAGTTGGTATACAGAATTATATGAACATGTTTGCTGATGATGCTAAGATAATAGGAAGGATAAGAAATTTAGATGATTGTCATGCCCTTCAAGAAGACCTGGATAAAATAAGTATATGGAGCACCACTTGGCAAATGGAATTTAATGTTAATAAATGTCATGTTATGGAATGTGGAATAGGAGAACATAGACCCCACACAACCTATATATTATGTGAGAAATCTTTAAAGAACTCTGATAAAGAAAGAGATCTAGGGGTGGTTCTAGATAGAAAACTATCACCTGAAGACCACATAAAGAATATTGTGCAAGGAGCCTATGCTATGCTTTCTAACTTCAGAATTGCTTTTAAATACATGGATGGGGATATACTAAAGAAATTGTTCATGACGTTTGTTAGGCCAAAGCTAGAATATGCAGCTGTTGTTTGGTGCCCATATCTTAAGAAGCACATCAACAAACTGGAAAAGGTGCAAAGACATGCTACTAAGTGGCTCCCAGAACTGAAGGGTAAGAGCTACGAGGAAAGGTTAGAAGCATTAAATATGCCAAAACTAGAAGACAGAAGAAAAAGAGGTGATATGATCACTACATACAAAATAGTAACAGGAATTGATAAAATCGACAGGAAAGATTTCCTGCGACCTGGAACTTCAAGAACAAGAGGTCATAGATATAAACTGGCTAAACACAGATGCCGAAGAAATATAAGAAAATTCACTTTCGCAAACAGAGTGGTAGACGGTTGGAACAAGTTGGGGGAGAAGGTGGTGGAGGCCAAGACCGTCAGTAGTTTCAAAGCGTTATATGACAAAGAGTGCTGGGAAGACGGGACACCACGAGCGTAGCTCTCATCCTGTAACTACACTTAGGTAATTACTAAACGCTCGGGACCCTGGGAAACCCCTGGGGGCGCGTGGGTCCGATGGATGTGACCCCAGAGCCCCCCCCTCGCTTCCAGCGAGTTTGAGGGTTGCTCACCCCTTGTCTCTGGGTGACTCTGTTTTGCCTCTGTCTGCTGCCTGTGGGGTCGGTGACACCTTCGACCCGGAGTCCTGCGAGTTTGTTGCTCGTTGTGGCTCGGTTACCCAGTTGTGCTAAGCTGGTGCGGGCAGCAGAGGCATTGCACTTGAGCCTTGGTGGTGGCAACGCTCTCGTGGTAACTCCCCGGGAACCCCGGGGCTGCCCCGTTTTGGTTCTTGGTTTTTCCCCTGGATTCCCCTTCCTGCCTGCATCCGGTTCCTTACCGTCTGTAGGTTCAGGGCGGGGTTTGTGGGTGTTGAGACTCGGGCAGTCTTGGGGAAATCCCCTTCCGGGGTAGTGACGGGGGCATTTGAGCCTGTTCCTCCAGCCGTGTTGTAAGAGTCTGCCAGTGGGCTCCCTTCCTTCGTGTTTTCACGGCTGCCCCGTTTTCTGGTACGGCCGGGGCTTTGGGGGGACGGCTCGGCCCCGGGGCCTGTCGTGTGGGTTTCCGGGGCTAGGGAGGGGCTGACTTAATTGGGGGGCCTTGGCCCCGTTGGTCCCCGTGGGGGTTTTTATCCCCCTCTAGGCGGGGCTTGTGGTTACGCAGAGTAGGGTTTTCCTCCCCACTCGCCGTACGTGCTGTTTGGGCGTCAGCCCCTCCCCGGGCTCGGTTCCTTGGCCTTTGAGTCGGTTGGTTCCGTCCTGTGGGTGGATGTTTCCCCCCACCCCTTGTTGGGACGGTGTTTTCGTCGTGTTTCCCCGTTTTGGGGGTTCTATGTGACTACTGGTCTCGGGTGCGCCTGCGCCTTTGTGTGGCTTCGGGACTGGGTTTGGCTTCCGTGTTCTCGAGGGTACGGGAAGGTTTTTCGCTACTTCCCGCGTTATTGGAACGTCTGTCGGCTCCTCGTTCTTGTCGCCGTTTTGGGCTCTTTGTAGTCCGGTTGGGCTCCTTGTAGCCCTGTTGGGCTCCTTGTAGCCCTGTTGGGCTCATTTTGGGCCGGTTTGGGCTCATTATGGGCCGGTTGGGCCACTTGTGGCCCTGTTGGGCTACTTGTGGCCCTGTTGGGCTACTTGTGGCCCTGTTGGGCTACTTGTGGCCCTGTTGGGCTACTTGTGGCCCTGTTGGGCTACTTGTGGCCCTGTTGGGCTACTTGTAGCCCTGTTGGGCTACTTTTAGCCCTGTTGGGCTCCTTGTTGCCTTGTTGGCTTGCTTGTGGCCCGGCTGTGTGCCTTTTTTGGGCTCTGTCTTCGCTTCTTTGGCCGGTTTTATGATTCCTGCTCTCTTTTGGCTCCTTTTCTAGTGCGGTAGTCCTGGTTACCGCCTTCCCGCAGGGCCGGTTGCGCGTTTTCGGCCAGCGTGTCGTGCGCCGCGGAGTTTGTTTTGGTCTGGGCGGTGTGTGGTGCTGGTGTTAGACGCCTTTTTGCTCCAGTGCTTCGCCTCTCGCTCTTCTCCCTTGCCGCGGTATGTGCCCCTTCGCTCCGGGGGTGTCCTGGGTTCCAGTTGTGGGGAGGCCGCCGAGGTTTTCCCTGTGTCATGGGTGGGGGCCGCCGCCTTCGCCTCTCACCTGCTCTCCTGCAGGTCTGGCTTTTTCGTCTTCACCTGGCGGTACTCCCAGGTTCTTCTGGGCTCGGTTGAGTCGTGTCACTTCGTGCCACCGTTCGCCAGGTGAGTTTTCTGCGGTCTGGCATCTTTTGGCAGGGCGCTGGATGCGGTGTTATATGCCTGTCTTTATTTGGGTATCTTTTGTACGACTGAGACCGTTCGCACACCAGTGTCTGTCCCCCTTTTTCACCCCTTCCTGTCCCACTCTTGTGCATGTCCAACCCATGCTAGGGTCATTAAGGGGTTCCACCTTTGTTAGTGTTATGAGGTGGGGGTTGTGGTGTTGGTTCTGTACTCGCCTGGTAGGGCTCCTGGCAGGGCTCCTGGCTGTGCTTGCAAGGTTTTTGCGCTCTGGTGTTTGGGTCCCGCCTATGTAGTAGTACTTGCGGGATAGTACCAGTGGAGTGCAGTGGTGCTATAGGCACCATCGGGGAACACTGTATATCCATCTGAGGTCTGCAGTTGTTACACGACCTACTTGCGAGCATACGCCTTCTTGCTGGTACGTTACCTTGGGGTTTTCCTTGAGGTGCTTCCGGGGCTTAGCGTCCCCGCGGCCCGGTCGTTGACCAGGCCTCCTGGACTGATCATCCTGGCTGTTGGACGTGGCTGCTCGCTGCCTGACATACGAGTCTCAGCCTGGTTTGATCGGGTATCCTTTGGAGGTGCTTCTCCAGTTCTCTCTTGTACCACCCCGTCCTCACAAGTTTAATAAGTCATTATTGCCTTATTAGTTACGTGCATGGGTGACAAGCATCATAGTTTCCCTTTCAACACTTCATGGAAAACACCGACCTTACTTAACCTACTTAGCATGTTAACATAAGCATCTTATGGTTTCGTAATTACAGTTGTTACTTAACCTATTATAGGTATAACAACGCTGAACACTGTGGGGGATTGCCAGTTATGCCCCTTATGGTCCGTCCGTGGACTTCCGGGGCACGCTTGCTTGCTTTCGAATTAGTTATGGCCATCCTGGTTGTGAGGAGTCTGTGGGCCTGCAGGCCGCTCCATGCGGCTGCCTGGTGGGCCTCCTCCTGGCCGGTCTAGCCTGGCCTCGGGCCAGGCTTGGGGTGTACACGAGCTCCTCGTTCCCCATCCAGCCGATTTTGAGCGGGGTTTCTCCGCCGTCGGTCGCCTGGTATGCGGGTTCCTGGGCCTGCTGGGTTCTGTCGTGTACTCACCTAGTTGTACTCACCTAGTTGTGCTTGCGGGGGTTGAGCTCTGGCTCTTTGGTCCCGCCTCTCAACCGTCAATCAACAGGTGTACAGTTTCCTGAGCCTATTGGGCTCTATCATATCTACACTTGAAACTGTGTTTGGAGTCAGCCTCCACCACATCGCTTCCTAATGCATTCCATTTGTCAAACACTCTGACACTAAAAAAGTTCTTTCTAATATCTCTGTGGCTCATTTGGGCACTCAGTTTCCACCTGTGTCCCCTAGTGCATGTGCCCCTTGTGTTAAACAGCCTGTCTTTATCAACCCCCCTTTTTCGTGTCTCCGTGGGCCCTGTCTGGGGTCTGTCTGCTCCGTTCTGCCTTTGCGGGAGCACGTTGCTCTTTACCTGTGGCATGTTGCGGTGGTGCCTGTTGCTACTACTGCGCGTGTGCTTTAGTACCGTGTTTCGCGGTGGCGTGTCCTTATTCCTGGGGTTTGTTTCTGCTCTTTCGTCCTGCCTCACCCCAGTTGTTTTTCCTGGCATCTCTTTTTGTCTGTTTTGCCTGCACTTACTGCTATGTTGGGGGGGGCGTAGTTGGTTTCCACCTCTTCCTTGCTTGTGCGTTCCCTTGTTTTCCTCCTCTGCCACAGGGGTGTTCTGCGTGTGTTCCTTGGCTTCTAGGGCTTTTTTCGGCCTGTGTCCTGTGGTGTGCTTCTTTGTATCGGTCTGTTGCAGTTGCTCGTACCTCTTGGTTTGGGTCCAGTTCTGGCGGCAACCCGTCCGCCTTCTTGGGTTTTCCGTGCTTGCCCTGCCAATTGGTTTTTTCGGGGTCTGGCGATGTCCCGCGTCGGACCTGTCATTTCTGAACTCCTGGCGGGTTTGCTTTGCTTGAGTTTTTTCTGTTCGGCAGACATTCCATCTCCTTGTGCCACCTGAGTTCGGTGGTCGCGCCCGAGATCTTCTTGCGGCTCCGCCTTTTCCTGGGCTCGGAGGGACCTTATTGGGGCTGCTTCCGTCTGCCTCATGGTCTCGCCTCCAGCTGGTGGTCGGTGTCCCACCTGCGTGTTTCTCTTGGCGGCAGTATGGGGTGTTTTGGCGGTCCTTCCTTTTCCTGTCCCTTCTTCCTTTTCCTGTCCCTTCTTAGGTGGTTACTCTTGTTGCCGTCGTCTTGGTTTTTGGTGGGGGTTGGGGGCCGTCGTCGTGCCGCATACTGTCGCCTCTCTCTTTTTGTGCGGCGCTGGAGGGGCCGCTTTGGCTTGCTTTCGGTCTTGGTGTTGCTTCTACACCGTTCGTAAGCTGTCTTGTGCGTCGTTTCACCTCCGGCCTGTTCGTGCGCCGCTTGCACCATCCTGGTCTCCGCGGTTGTGTGCCACGGCGTCTGTGTCTGGAGCGCATTTTTGCGTTGATCCGGTTCTGTTCTTCCTGGTTCGCCTGTGCTGGTGTCCCGGGTTGTCAGCCGTGTTCTTGCGGCTCGGCTGCCTGTGTTCTTCCCTCCTGTCCGTGGCGTTCGTGGCTTTGCTGCTCTCGCTGCCGTTTGGTTGACGTGTTCTCGCAGTCTTTCGGGCATGGATCTTTGGTGTTCGTTCGAGGGCCTTGCTGCTCGTTGTTGTGTTGTTCCCGGGACTGTCCGGGGCTGTGGCGCCTTGGGTTGGCATTGCTGCCGGTTGTCTCGCTTCCAGGGGAGGGGTGCGTGGTGTCCGCCTCCCGGTTCCGTCCCTTTTGATCTTCCTCTGTGGGTAGTTAGCTCCGGGGAGCCGACGGGGCTCCCCCCAGAAAACCTGCGTTGAATGTAATGAAACGCCATTTTCTGGGTGAGTCCCGGAGGCTCCCCGGCAACCCTCCCTCCCTCCGGTCGGCGGTTTTTCGCGTGTCTTGACATCCAGCCTCAGAACTGATGGGTGGATAGCCAGCGTGTGAGGTTTGGGGCTCCCTCTTCCCCCTCCCGGGGAGGGGGGAGCTGCGCAGACAGCGGCGCGGTGACGTGTGACGTCATACTAGTTTGCTTGTTTTCTTTTGGGGAGTTCTATCCACTAGTTCGACTTTTGGTAGCAATTTTAACCAGAATAGGGGTTTGTTTTGGGGCGCTTACCTTTCTGGGTGCCTGCCCCGGTCGATGGCAGACATAGAATGCTTCCAATCACACGGGGGCTTCTATAGGCCATTGCTCCCCTTGCCTCTCTGAGGGGGCCCGGTTCTGGCCGTGGTCCCCGGTAGGCCTAAGAACTCCATACACATGACTGATGCCAAAGTCTGACATTAGCATATCAGCCTGGGATAGCTCCGGGGAGCCTCTGGGACTCACCCAGAAAATGGCGTTTCATTACAGTCAACGCTGGTTTTTTGTATTTTTTATTCCTTCTTTCAACACAATTTTTACCTAATCCCGATTACTATTAAGTTTTATTCTGTGTTTTTTCCCCCACACCTTGCCCGAAATGCTATGAGTATTAGTGGCTTTAGGTATTGTATGTACTAGCACTGTCTATAAATCCAACATTATGTTTGTAAATCAACTGTATGCACTTTTCCTGAATAAAATGTATTTATTATTTATTTTTTAATCAGTAAGTATTAAAAGAAGGCACCAAGTTGGGAAGGCTATGTAGCACCATTGTGTAACAATAAACCAAGTTTTTTTTTTAACAAATAATGCACCTGTATGGTAAAACAAATCCTGTCAGCTGTAAAAATATTGATGCAGTTATTTAAATGAAAAATATAATGAAAGAAATATTACTGGTTTATTTTTATCCTATCATTTTGTACTGTACAGTATATCCAAGGAAGTGAAAAATTGAGACATAATGCACAATTTAATGAATGATTAGCATGGATTAGCAGTTCAAAAGAAATATGACTATTACATATCAACATGAGATCTTAATGATCCATGGTCAACATGATTTAATAAGGATAATACAGTACTGTATTTGTAATAATACAAACTATAATTTAAAATCTTTATTACTGATTTTTTTTATTAAGAAGATTAGGTATACACAGCAATGTGCTGCTACCCTATTCTATATGGAATATTACACAGTGTAGATACAAAACTAGCTATAAGTTTATCTAATACTCCCATCTCACAGGATGGTTAGACATACTGTACATGGAATCAATTTAGAAAATACCAGCCTCAATACAAAAAATAAATCAACTCTGACTAAACAACTCTTCTCAATTTTCACAAGAGGTAAGCACTGAATCATGGAAACATTATATTATAATTACTCTTACCAGTTTCTACAAGACTCCTCTCAAACAATGTATTTTCAAACATGTTTAGGTATACACAGCAATGTGCTGCTTCCCTATTCTGTATAAAGGACCACACAGTGTAGATCAAAAACCAGCTACAAGCTCATCCAACATCCTCACCTCACAGGTGGCCAGTCATACATGGAATTAGGAGAGAACAAAATACTTAATGCTGATCTATTAGCCTCCACTGGCAAAATCTGGGTGCAGCACAAGAATATCTTCCAATATTCCTGAGTGTATGAAGTAATTACAGAGCTCAAAATACCTCATACCATTTGGTATGAAGTCACTGATAACAGGGCAATCACAGATATGGTGTTGGAGAGTATGTTCTCTCAAGTAGGACTGAAAACAGATGTTTTTTTTCTACCAAGAGGGCTATAAACCCATGGAACCGCCTACCCGCTGAAGCCGTAAATGCCAAATTCCAGCTCAAAAATATCATTAAGACAATTGGCGGGCCCTTTAACAAGCCGCCGGCTTTCTGTCCTCTTCGAGGCCACTACATAGTTAGTGGCCCTTGGGTAAATTCAGTAAATATATACAATAATTGTCAGCGCATCTTCCGAGCAACAAGGACAGCTACACAGTATCTCTTAGAATTACGTAGGTAAACAACAAATGTAACATATTTGTTTACTACAATGTCGGTGCTGGCTGTAGAAGTTGAAAAAACATTGGTTTTACTTCGAAATATACTAATTTTATAAGAAAATTCGACGTAAATAGGAGGCAGTAGAGCTCCGATAAGCCAGCGCTAAATCTTCAATATGAAGAATGTTGCTGCTCTCTGATTGGCCAAACGAAACACAGTAGTGACCTCTATCGGCACGCAGGTGAACCAACAAATTTCTTCCTAAGTGCACCTTATTGAATTGCACCTAAGCATCTTCTTAGGGCACACTTAGGAACCTTCGTAGTAAACCCACTTACGAAGAAATACACGGAGCTTCCTGAATCTAGGTCCTGGCCCCCCTCACAGAGGCACAGGGAGTGATGGCCTATCATCACTTTACATTTATAGGATATAATCTTTGCCATCACCAGGGAAGGCACCCAGAATCAAAACAAACTACTGCCTGGTTTAAAAATGAGACCAAAGCCCCCAAAATGAAAACACCCCCCCCCCCAAGGGAAAAAAATGACCAAAGCTTAGTGAAACTAGCCCCCTCCTAGTTAGCTCCACTCCGCTTGGGGGGAGAGCTGGCCCGGTAAGGCCAGGCTGTCCGGCTTCAGGTCTTTAATGAGAATTACAGTGCCAACCTGGGGGAGGGAGGGTGTCAGGAAGCCTCTGAGGCACCCAAGTGCTTTATTACATTCAATGCTATTGTTCTGTGGGGAGCCCCATTTGTTTCCTGAAGCTAATTACCCACAGAGAAAAACAAAATTGGGAGACTTGCCAGGGAGGCGAGAACGCCTAATGTATTAACTCGGAAGTCGTGACCAAAGGCCCAGACAGATGCCCCAGTGCAACACAAGGCTGCAGAGGACCAGGAACATTCTCAAGATACCTGATGGCTAAACAACTGTTTTACTCATGGCTTAAGACCTCCAAAACCCTCATGCCTGAATATTGGCCCAAGACATACAGTACAGTATTACCAAAAAGAACCGACAAGGCAGCATACAGTATTTGTGCTGCCTTGAGCATGAGAGTAGACTTCAGACTGGCTAGCTTTAATGATAATGCGGACAACCTGGGAAACTCGAGCTCTGGAACAAGGAACCAGAAAAAATGGATTTAAAATAGCACAAAGAAAAGTATAAAACATATAACCCCAAGACTAGACCATGGCGAATGAGCAGTATTAATGGCGTTTCATTACATTCAACAGTAGTTTTTCTTACTTTTGACATATTTGTCAGGGATTAACAACTACAATATTTTTGATTTCAGGAAAATGTAGTTTTTGACTCTACCCTAATTAGAAATGCAGGGTTAAAGCGCAGTTTTGGTTGTTTATTAGATTGAACTATTTTTCACTCACCCGTGTTTATCTCTTCCTCTCGCCCGTTTTATTTTGGTATTGCTGTATAACCAGTTCGGTCAGATAATTAGCCTAAAGAATTCATGACCAGTTGAGATCCAAGATCGGTCTTGGAAATTGGGTATTCTGCTGCTGTTGATGGCCTAGTCAACAGCATGGATATTGCCTTTAGATATGGATATGATATATCCATACGTTCATGGATATTGAATGTGTGGATATTGCCACACCCACCTTGAGGTGAACTGTGGTCTGTATACAATGTTGGGACCACATAAACTTCTTTGAATGGCTATAATGATGAAAAACTACAAATATGTATGAGCACACGTTTCTATGGTGATGTGTGGGCGAGTCGTCTCTTCAGGGCAGCTCCCATCCTCTTGAATCTCACTTGAGTTACATTCAAATTGGAAATATATTTCTTATTCTTGATGCAGTGAGGATGGACATTCAATTCAAATTGAAATTCAAAACTTAATTTAGAAATGTTTGTACATCTATAGTTTATTTAATAAATGTATTGCATGCCTTGATATCTAAAGGGGAACAAGTATTTCTTTACAGTACTGTATATACATAAAAGAAACAAAATACGTACTATACAGTACTATTAAATGATTGCTTCAGATAGTGATATCAGCTGACTTTATTTACTCGCATCATAACTGTATGCATATTTCCACAGTTAAATGTTGTAAAGGGGTAATAAATACACAGTTTGGTGCTAGATACTATATTAATTTATGGTAGCTTGTGCGTACTATGGAACGCATGGTTGTGATCCTGAGAGGTTTGGTCTTTGTTACGAGAGTCTCTCCTAACAACTGGCCTCTTGTCACATAGACAAATCAAATGCTCCAGTCATCCTTACCCCCGTCCCCCCTCACAGTGTTTCACCAGTTAGAGATAGGCAGAGTTAAGACATAAGTAGTCTCGTTGTCAATATAACGCCTGAGAGTGACAATTGGGGAGAATCTTTCAGTAAGGCAGTCAGTCGAGGAAATAACTGTTACCAATCGTACGTCACGGCTCGAAACCCTGACAACAGCAAGACCTTAAATGTCTGGGGCAAACTACAAACTGCTGTTCTCTAGAGCGGGTCACCAGTGTAACCTCATGATTGGCACAGGCAAAGAATTAAAGTATTTCTCCCTTAGGACTGAAGAAATATACATATAAGTTTTATAATATATGTTAACAATATTATTCTCAATATTATATAAATTACAGATGGACAAGATCAATTATAAAGCAAAATCAAAGTACTGTCTCTCCTATAATATAATATATTATGGCACAACACAAATGTTAACAAACTTATCTCCAAAGATGTTATCTCTCCTGGTCCGTGATAGCTACTGACTACTAAAGCGAACGGGAGTCAAAATCATTGCTTCCGCCCCGCGAAAAATTGCCAAACTTACAGAGTATTAATTTAACTCATGGAGCATATATTGTGACAAGAGTAATTTAAAACTAACTTAGGTAATGCTCAGATTAACATGCATAAAAGAGGTAATGTAATTATTACTTCATGCAGTAATTAAAATAAAACAACAGAGGGAAATGTTGGCACGCCACCAGCAACTAACTTCTCACGGGATGAATCCCCTAATGTTCAAACAATTATATATTCACATACTGTTACCCACTTATGATCATTACTAACCACTTTTCCCACGGGATCAGCCGTGAGCAAACAAAGAAATGTCTATCCGTTCCACGGTGGGTAAAGTTGGGCTTATTCCAACATACAAATCAGGAACACATAACTACATACAATTAAAGAATATTTAGATGTACATACATGTAATCATATTATACGCAAGGCATTATATAAGTACAAATTAATTTATTTAATTACGTATCTTATAGAGGTACGTAACAATAACGTGAGAAGCTTGGGTCAAGGGTTTTTTGTGTGTAATGGTGATGCAGCCACCTGTTCATGATAGTATAGTAACACACAAGACAATTGGGTAATTAGCAAGGTGCTGTTTGATAGTTTTATGATGCCAAGAAACACTGAATCTGGGATCAGCAAAACACCAGCTCCAGTAGCAAGTGTGTAGTGAGCATGTTAACCACCTTCCAGGGGCCAGGTTCATGAAGCAGTTACGCAAGTACTTATGAATGTGTACATTTTTCCTCAAACTTTGACGGCTTTGGTTACATTTATTAAACAGTTTACAAGCATGAAAACTTCCCAATCAACTGTTGTTATTGTTATAAACAGCCTTCTGGTGCTTTGGAGCTTATTAACTGTTTAATTGATTCAATAATTATCAAGAATCGACTTGAGAATGGTCCAGGACAGACAGAAACGTCGTCGTCCTTTCACCTTCTAGTGTGTGGTCTGGTCAACATACTTTAGCCACGTTATTGTGACTCATCGTCTGCATAACTGTTTAATATTTGTAAACAAAACTGCCAAGAGTTGAGAAAAGATGTACAGGTTCGTAAGTTCTTGTGTAACTGCTTCTTGAATGTGGCCCCTGGTGTATAATAAGTTTTACTAATACTGTACTAAACTTATAATGATGGCTGACAATTTGCTAGGGTAAGTTTGCCTTATAT
The DNA here is from genome assembly GCA_020271785.1 of Procambarus virginalis. Lineage (NCBI taxonomy): Eukaryota > Metazoa > Arthropoda > Malacostraca > Decapoda > Cambaridae > Procambarus > Procambarus virginalis. Next base: position 19,424 of record WNGS01167089.1, on the reverse strand, counting down.
AATTCCATCATTTATTTTATCTGCAGAGCCATACATCATGTACTTATTTCTGGTTATTAATTACTACATCTAAGTTTGTATTAATTTTTTCCAGCTGTATAATGTAATTGTTGACTCTGAAGTAACAGGGAAAAAGTTGCTACAAAAAGGACAGCTTCAGACCAGAGTTACCATCATTCCTCTTAACAAGATCACGGGACGCTCCATTGACGCCCACATCGTCAAACAAGCAGAAAATTTGGTACGTAATAATGATATGTGCTTTAATCTATATCTACTGTTTTGTTTCCTATTGGAACTTTCAAAGAATGGCCACAACTACCATCATGATGCTGCTTTAACTAAACACTTTCTGGTGTTGATCATTTATTGCTTGACGTTGTGGAAGCATTACGTGCACGTACACTTTACCTTTCAAGGCTACTCGTTGCCTTCCAAGTCATTACGTATCCATAGTTGGGATAGCTTATGTTTTTATATATTTATTGTATCTGTTTCTTTGAAAATGCCTCACTGTATTAATTTGAAACATGAACTAGAGTGACAGGAAAAGCAAGGGCTAAGACTTGAATTCTTTGGGATTTTAAGCACACGGGGAAGTAGGTAAGACATCAAAGAATGTATGGAGGTGATGAAACGTGGGAAACAAAATTGATATTCATGGCTGACCAATATTTCTTGAGGAATGACATCACTGAACCAACAGAGGGAAAAAAAAGAGGAACCTCGAGCAATACTAAAGCTAGAGCTTACCTAAAATGAGGCCGACATTGAGAAGGCATGATAAAAGATGCCAGCATGTGTTATACTATTTATATCTGTAGGGAAGTTGAGGGAGGGATGGGGAGAATCAGACCAAGGAAGAGGTTGAGAAAGAAAAAGACTACAGATGTAGGGACCACAAGAGGACAATTGCCTTCCTACTGAAAGTATAGCGAGATAATGAATTGGAGGGTTGGATGACAATTCAAATTCTAGAATTCTTAGAGTAAGATGCCTTGGAACAATTCGTAGTACAGTACGTACTTGTGAAAATAAGTGCAGAGAAAAGCAAGACAAACCTCAGGTTCCAGTGGCATCTGCAGAAAAGTCAGCTCAAGACCTGAAAGGCATAGAAAATGTAGCGAGAATTGGACTCTGAGATCAACAAGGAGGCACTAAGGAAAACCAAAATCTGTATGTACACCCAAGTTGGGAGAGAAGCAGAGCAGAATTTTGAAAATTACAGCAGAAAGGCATAGGATCAGCTAGACATGTTGTAGAGCCACATATGAAGGAAAACAGCAGCTGTCTGAGAGATTACATGATCAGGCTAAGATCAGGAGACTTACTCATGGGAAAATGTCAAGGTTGGTACATATGGACTGCCTTTGGAAAAATGACAAGGGAACTTTACCATAGGTTCCAGAAGAGGTGCATAGTATAGACCAAGGGAAAGGGGTGACAGCAGGACAGAAATGCTGCTGCTGGATAAGACTGTAGTCACCAAGTGTGATGAAAATCCTGGCTGCCAAATACAGACTGAAAAAAGTGATTAAGGTTGGGAAGAGGGATCACTGACCTGAAATCCTTAGTTCTTGAATTTTTAATGGATGGCAACATGCTGAGTGGTAGCTAGTAGTAGTAGAAACGTAGTAGTGGGAGCTCCATGGATGCAAAACAAGATTGAATTGAACCTGCTGGCAAACTACAGATACTGATCAACTGAAAGATTGGTCAATGGATGTATAGACATGAGTATAGACACGTAAAGAGTCGAGGAACATCGGTAAAAATCCGGTACGGTAAAAATGAGGACCTTAAACATAATACAGGGTACAAAACACAATCAAATGTGCCCATAGTAGGAAAACAACATGTAAAGGATTTGGGAATAATGATGTCTGACGACCTAACGTTTAGGGAGCATAACCAAGCAAATATTGCGACAGCCAGAAAAATGATAGGATGGATTACGAGAACTTTCAAATCCAGGGATCCCATCACAATGCTTGTACTCTTCAAGTCACTTGTGTTGTCCCGTCTCGAGTACTGCTCAATACTCACTTCCCCCTTCAGAGCAGGAGAGATTGCTGAAATAGAGGGAATACAGAGAACATATACGGCACGCATAGACGCGATAAAGCACCTAAATTATTGGGATCGTCTCAAAGCTCTCCAAATGTACTCACTAGAAAGAAGACGAGAGAGATATCAAATAATATACACCTGGAAGATACTGGAGGGCCAGGTCCCAAATCTACACAGTAAAATAACAACGTACTGGAGTGAACGATATGGAAGAAAATGCAGAATAGAGCCAGTGAAGAGCAGGGGTGCCATAGGCACAATCAGAGAACACTGTATAAACATCAGAGGTCCGCGGTTGTTCAACGTCCTCCCAGCAAGCATAAGAAATATTGCCGGAACAACCGTGGACATCTTCAAGAGGAAACTAGATTTATTCCTCCAAGGAGTTCCGGACCAGCCGGGCTGTGGTGGGTATGTGGGCCTGCGGACCGCTCCAAGCAACAGCCTAGTGGACCAAACTCTCACAAGTCAAGCCTGGCCTCGGGCCGGGCTTGGGGAGTAGAAGAACTCCCAGAACCCCATCAACCAGGTATCAACCAGGTATCCTTATCTTAGAGGAATGTTATCTTCACCAGCAAGGAAGGGTGGCACTCAACCAAGAGAAAATGTATCATACACTTCTACCCTCCATCTGACCAACAATACCCAAATGTGGTGTAAAGGATTGGAATAGAATAATAGATTAGCTACACTTGTACAGGCAGTAATCGGTGTGGAGAAGGATCAAGCGTCAGATAAACATGAAACACCAAGGCATGCAAACATTCCCCTTCCCTCTCACCTTAAGGCTAGTGAAGCCTGTCACATAAGGGCTACCAAAGGGCAGAAGAGTACCCTATAGCTTTCCATTCACCTGGGCTCTAGTAGACTCGAGCCGTGGACCCCACGTGTGTGAGGCTGAAGCTCTGTCGACCTAGCTATTGAGTAGTCTTGATTAGGAAAGTTTCCAGAGCAGCATCCTGCTGTCAAACTGGAATTTTTTACTTTCTCTGACTACTACTGAAGCCCAGAGGAATTAGTGACCCACACCCACGACATGTAAATTGTGGGGACCCCACTCACACGAGTGGGGGTTCATGGTTCGAGTCTCCTAGAGCCCAGGTGAATGAAATATTTATTTCCAGGGAAGTGTGGCTGACAATTTACCCTATAGCTGCTGCCCCTGTTGTGAGAAGGCCTAGATGATAGACTATCGCCACCCACACACCCTCCTCTAGGAAGGTGGAGTAGTACACATAAGCCAAACACCTGACTTAGAAGCTAATGACCCTTTCACTCCCCTCCATACCAAAAAGAACGTCTACTTTTGTATACATGGTGGAATTTTTAGTTGTGATATGCATGCCTCTCATCTTGCAGACAGTAAGTCACAATAATGTAGCTGAAGATAGTATGACCAAACCACACCGGAAGATGGAGAGACGACAACATTTTGGTCCTTCCCGGACCATTATAAAGTCGACACTAGACTTGATAATGGTCCAGGATGGACCGAAACGTTCTCGTCTCTCCATCTTCTGGTGTGGCTTGGTTATTGCCTCCCCTCTTATCTATATCCACCAAACCCTGTGACCCACACTGACTAGTATAGTTACTCTACTAAACCATGTCAGATTTTGTCTCCTCAGATGTTCCTAACACTTATTTATTTCTATATTATTTATTGATTTATATATACAAGAGTTCTTACATTCTAGTAAAGGCACTAGCACACATAGTGTTTTTCGGGCAGGTCCTTAATCCTAATTTCCCCCAGAATACATCCCGCTAAATCATTTAACAACCAGGTACCTATTCACTGCTGGGTGAACAGACTACAGTTAAGGATTGGCGCCCAGTCAATCTTTCCCAGCCAGGATATGAACCCAGGCCAAAGCACTCACGAAGCGCCGGACGAGTGCTTTACCACTGCGCCTGGTGGTAAAGACTTGCATGGAGTGTTCCAGGGGTAAACAGCCTCATCACTATGTCGTCTACTAAAATCCGTCCGGTTGTGAAGTGCACAGTTGAACAGTTTGCATCATATTAAAATTTAAACTTCATGTTTATTAAAAATCTTTCTTTTCCATCATCAGATTGTGTTCAATTTATCTTGCTCTTATATTTCAGGTGGGAAGGAGAACGTACAGACGGCACTGTCACTTGTCTGTTATGATCACGATTTGCATAAGGCTATGGAGTGGGTGTTTGGCTCTTCATTTATCTGTCGGGATATGGATGTAGCCAAACAAGTCACTTTCCACAATAATATCATGAGGAAATCTGTCACCTTAGACGGTGATGTATTTGATCCAGCTGGTACCCTAACTGGCGGTAAGTCAAATTCTTCATTTGAAAAAAGTAATATTGTACTGTATGTGTCTTTTATTAGTTATGCCCAATAGGGATACTACCTTTTATCTTTTTGTTCTCCTCTATGTCTCTCTTTTATCTTGAAGATGTCTTATTTTGACTTGAAATGTTAAATACTGTACTTGAGTCTGAGTTAAAATGCCTGGTTATCTACCACTTTGTGGTAGTTTCCAGGCTCAGTGCCCCAAGAGCCCATAATTTGACATTGCCTTGTGAATGATGGTTTGATCAGTCATACTATTAGTGCCTTCAGCTAGCCATCCAACATAGACACTGCAGCCTGATTTATTTGATGTGGTCATGAATACAAGGACAGTAGACACCTGTTCATATGCCTGTCAATATTGGAGGGAGGATGTAGAAAATGCCTTGCCTCATTTATATTCATACACTGCTCGATACCTGATTGATGGGGTTCTGGGAATTTACACACAGAAATCACAATAGTGTGATGCATCAAAGGAACAAATCCACAAGGGCCGTGACGAGGATTCGAATGTATGTCCGAGAGGATCCCAGATGCTGTCTTAATCGACTGAGCTACGGCATGGTCAAAAGAATTGAAACCAGAAGTTCTACTGAACTTAACACTTTCGCGCACCACGCCTGCCACCCTTCAACTATGCGTAGTGTGTCCCAGCGTTTCACGGGAGCGAGCGTTAATTCTGAAAAGTGTATACTCTCTTCAACTTTGTCGCCTCAATTCTCGTTCTACGAGATTAAATTTGGTATCATTGTGTTAGCAATAGAATTCTCTACACCACTAAATGCATATAAACTCCAAAAGCCCAGCTAATTACCACAATAAACAGAGAAAGTGCGAACGAGTTACCCAGGAGCGCGCAAAACGATAAAATGTGTTCACTCTTTTCACTCTGGTCACATCAATTTTCATCCTAGGTCTTTTATTTTGGTATCAATGGGTTCGCAATAGAATTATCTAGAGGAATATTAGCATATAAAATAAAAAACCTGGTCACGCTCCACCCGCCGACAAGTTGAAGACGGGCCACGCGTTAGCAACGAGTGAGCGCCCAGACACCTTCCAGCTACACTCCCAATTCCTGCCCACAAATGTTTAGTATTTTTACCAGTTGCTAATCTCAATTTTTGTGTTACAGTGCTCATTTAGGTATGAAATTGTTCCTGATAGAATGCTTTAGATGGATATGTGCATATAAGGGCCAATTGAAGAACAATATTACCAGTACAATACGCAAAAGTATGAACAAAAAAAAATATATACAAAATAATACAACTTTTTGTACTTACCACTTCAGTGTTGTGTGTTGAACATGACATGGGTTGAACATTTGTTCAATATATTATATTGAACACCAGTCCCCCCCAAAAATTGGATAAAAACCTGATTTTTGGCAATTATTTTAGTAAACGACGCAGCATTGCATCGTTACCGAGATTACCGACAGTAAAAATATGGCGCAATGCTGCGTCGTTACCGACGAACGTTTAAATGGAATCCTGCACCTCTACCGAGACAAACCAGGGATTTACAAACTCCCCCCTGCACTCGAGCTATGTCATAGGCCTTCTACCTCTTCGCCCTTACTTAGGGAGAGTAGGTTGTATATTAAAGAGGACCTGGTATGCACAGAACTACTAAACTCAACTAATGAGGTGTAGAGGTACTTGGAATTAAGGTAGAGAAACTAAACCTAATTATTATTTAATATATAAACCGCCAATACAACGGTGAGGAATTCACAGAGCAGATGCACAAATAGAGAACATACTTGATGACCTAGCAACCCAGCTCCAGATATTATCTTCCTTGGAGATTTCAATTTACCGAGTCTAAGATGGAGAATGGCAAACACAAATATCATAGCAGAATGACCCGGGAAATAACCAGCCACAGGTCAGAGAACTTTTGAGATTCTGTGACAAATTCTCGCTCAATCAACAGATTACAGAACCAACTAGGAACGAAACACACTAGACTTGTTATTCACAACAATGATGAACTAATCAGAGACATAACAATCTCAGATACTTCATACTCAGACCATAAGCTCATTGAAGTGCGAACTAGCATAAATAACGGTAGTAGATCTAAGAGACCCAACAAGCGAGAAGGAATATTCAATCAATTCAATTTCAACAATAAGAGGATTGACTGGAAAAATAAATGTAGACCTTTCAACCATTCAATGGGAGACGGTCTTAAGCGACAAAACTCCCACACAGGGAATAGCTCAACTGACAGCTGAAGCTTACAAGGTCTGCTTGAAGCACGTGCCGGTGAGGAGGGGCAGAAGAGGAACACTCTAGAAAGAGAACGCAGACGACTGTACAGGAGAAGGAAAAAATTACGGAAATGCTTCGGCAGACACAACTATCACAAGCAAGGAAAATAAGCCTAAGCAGGAGATCGAAGAAATCGAACAAACGTTGAAGCGATCATATGAGTCTGAGGAAATGGAATTGGAACAGAGAGCTATACAAGAGATAAGGAAAAATCCGAAATATTTTTCACATACGCTAAATCAAAATCCAAAACCTCGACCAGTATTGGACCGTTAATTACAAATGAAGGTACGTACACAGAGGACAACAAGAGATTAGTGAAATTCTAAGAAGCCAGTATGAGGCTATGTTTAGCACACCAATTAACAACATGAAAGTTGATGACCCAGACAGCTTCTTTATGAATGACATTCAAGCTGCAGATAATATAACGGATATTACCACAAACTCGGAAGACTTTGAAAGAGAAATTGACAATATGCCCATGCACTCAGCCCCTGGGCCTGACTCATGGAATTCAATATTCATAAAGAAATGTAAAGTACCAGTAGCGAGAGCACTCAGCGTAATATGGAGAAAGAGCCTGGATACAGGGGAGATACCAGCAGCACTTAAATCTGCAGATATAGCTCCGTTGCACAAGGGGGGGAGTAAAGCCTTGGCAAAAAATTATAGGCCAGTTGCACTAACATCACACATAATAAAAGTGTTTGAAAGAGTGATTAGGAATCAAATTTCTAGTTTTATGGAAAACAATGAATTGCACAATCCAGGACAACATGGATTTAGAGCGGGAAGATCCTGTCTGTCACAGTTACTCAACCACTATGACAAAATCACAGAAGCCCTAGAAGAAAAGCAAAATGCAGATGTTGTATACACAGACTTTGCAAAGGCTTTCGACAAATGTGACCATGGGGTGATAGCTCACAAAATGAGGTCAATGGGAATAACTGGAAAAGTAGGACGCTGGATACTCAATTTCCTGTCGAACAGAACACAAAGAGTAACAGTCAATCAGATAAAATCGAGTCCAAGCGATGTTAAAAGCTCTGTACCTCAAGGTACAGTCCTTGCACCGCTACTGTTCCTTATTCTCATATCTGATATAGACAAAAATACACGTCACAGCTTCGTGTCATCCTTCGCAGATGACACAAAAATCAGCATGAAAATTACCTCTGCTGAAGACATTGAAAAACTACAAACAGATGTCAACAAAGTTTTCGATTGGGCAGCAGAAAATAATATGATGTTTAACAGTGATAAATTCAGGTACTCAGGTACGGCAAAAATGAGGATCTGAAACATAATACAGGGTACAAAACACAATCAAATCTTCCCATAGTAGAAAAACAGCATGTCAAGGATTTGGAATAATGATGTCCGACGATCTAACGTTTAGGGAGCATAACCAAGCAAATATCGCATCAGCCAGAAAAATGATCGGATGGATTACGAGAACTTTCAAATCCAGGGATCCCATCACAATGGTTGTACTCTTCAAGTCACTTGTGTTGTCCCGTCTCGAATACTGCTCAGTACTCACTTCCCCCTTCAGAGCAGGAGAGATTGCTGAAATAGAGGGAATACAGAGAACATATACGGCACGCATAGACGAGATAAAACACCTAAATTATTGGGATCGTCTCAAAGCTCTCCAAATGTACTCTCTAGAAAGGAGACGAGAGATACCAAATAATATACACGTGGAAAATACTGGAGGGCCAGGTCCCAAATCTACACAGTAAAATAACAACGTACTGGAGTGAACGATATGGAAGAAAATGCAAGATTGAACCAGTGAAGAGCAGAGGTGCCATAGGCACAATCAGAGAACACTGTATAAACATCAGAGGTCCGCGGTTGTTCAACGTCCTCCCAGCGACTATAAGAAATATTGCCGGAACAACCGTGGACATCTTCAAGAGAAAACTGGACTGTTTCCTAAGAGAAGTCCCGGATCAGCCGGGCTGTGGTGGGTATGTGGCTCTGCGGGCCGCTCCAAGCAACAGCCTGGTGGATCAAACTCTCACAAGTCGAGCCTGGCCTCGGGCCGGGCTTGGGGAGTAGAAGAACTCCCAGAACCCCATCAACCAGGTATCAACCAGGTT
>WNGS01167087.1:177358-206279 GCA_020271785.1 Procambarus virginalis | reverse complement strand
CTGGACGGCATGGGTTCGAATCCTGGCCGGGTCAAAGAGTTCTTAGTGATATATGGCTTGCGCGTTTATGCAGCTTTCTCACACATGATAGACTCAGTGCGGCCCGTGCATGCTCCAGAATTTGATGAAAAACTGTACCCAAATGGAACCATGAGTGTCGTCGGGGGTTGGTCAGTCAGGAGCTTAGTTAATAAGCGCCAAGACTGACCAATCCTTATAGACGATCATTGGTGCGGTGGTCACGGTACTGTGTACGTTTAGGGGTGATCCTGGACGGCATGGTTCGAATCCTGGCCGGGTCAAGAGTTCTTAGTGATATATGGCTTGCGCGTTTATGCAGCTTTCTCACATATATATATATATATATATATATATATATATATATATATATATATATATATTATATATATAATATATATATATACATATATATATATATATATATATATATATATATATATATATATATATATATTATTAATTGTGTAGAAGAATTCTACAGTGTAACTGCCTTTCAGCTCCCGAGTCCACACCGAGCAAGAAGATATGTTACTCCACGGTCACGTGGAACGATTTACCTGGTTGATACCTGGTTGATGGGGTTCTGGGAGTTATTCTACTCCCCAAGCCCGGCCCTAGGCCAGGCTCGACTTGTGAGAGTCTGGTCCACTAGGCTGTTGCTTGGAGCGGCCCACAGGCTCACATACTCACCACAGCCCGGTTGGTCCGGCACTCCTTGGAGGAATAAATCTAGTTTCCTCTTGAAGATGTCCACAGTTATTCTGGCAATATTTCTTATGCTTGCTGGGAGGGTGTTGAACAACCGCGGACCTCTGATGTTTATACAGTGTTCTCTGATTGTGCCTATGGCACCCCTGCTCTTCACTGGTTCTATTCTGCATTTTCTTCCATATCGTTCACTCCAGTACGTTGTTATTTTACTGTGTAGATTTGGTACTTGGCCCTCCAGTATCTTCCAGGTGTATATTATTTGATATCTCTCTCGTCTTCTTTCTAGTGAGTACATTTGGAGGGCTTTGAGACTATCCCAATAATTTAGATGCTTTATCGCATCTATGCGTGCCGTATATGTTCTCTGTATTCCCTCTATTTCAGCAATCTCTCCTGCTCTGAAGGGGGAAGTGAGTACTGAGCAGTACTCAAGACGGGACAACACAAGTGACTTGAAGAGTACAACCATTGTGATGGGATCCCTGGATTTGAAAGTTCTCGTAATCCATCCTATCATTTTTCTGGCTGTCGCAATATTTGCTTGGTTATGCTCCCTAAACGTTAGGTCGTCAGACATCATTATTCCCAAATCCTTTACATGATGTTTTCTTACTATGGGTACATTTGATTGTGTTTTATACCCTGTATTATGATTAAGGTCCTCATTTTTACCGTACCTGAGTACCTGGAATTTATCACTGTTAAACATGTTATTTTCTGATGCCCAATCGAAAACTTTATTAATATCAGCTTGAATTTTTCAATGTCTTCAGCGGAGGTAATTTTCATACTGATTTTTGTGTCATCTGCAAAGGATGATACAAAGCTGTGACTTGTATTTTTGTCTATATCTGATATGAGAATAAGGAAAAGCAGCGGTGCAAGGACAGTACCCTGAGGTACAGAGCTTTTAACTGCACTTGGACTAGATTTTATATGGTTGACCGTTACTCGCTGAGTCCTGTTTGACAGAAAACTGAGTATCCAGTTTCCTACTTTACCGGTTATTCCCACTGACTTCATTTTATGTGCTATCACGCCTTGGTCACATTTGTCGAAAGCCTTTGCGAAGTCCGTGTATATCACATCAGCATTCTGTTTTTCTTCTAATGACTCAGTGACTTTGTCGTAGTGCTCAAGTAGCTGTGAGAGGCACGATCTTCCCGCTCGAAATCCATGATGGCCTGGATTGTGAAGGTCATTGGTCTTCATGAAATTGGTGACCTGACTCCTAATCACTCTCTCAAATACTTTTATTATGTGCGATGTTAGTGCAACTGGTCTATAATTCTTTGCCAATGCTTTGCTCCCTCCCTTGTGTAGAGGGGCAATGTCTGCTACTTTAAGTGCATCTGGTATCTCCCCCGTGTCCAAGCTCTTCCCCCACACTATACTGAGTGCCTGTGCTACCGGCACTTTGCATTTCTTTATAAATATTGAATTCCATGAGTCTGGACCTGGGGCCGAGTGCATGGGCATGTTTTCAATTCCTCTTTCAACGTTTAGTGCGCTCGTGATGATATCAGTTATATTTACAGGGGTTTGAATATCCCGCATAAAGAAATTGTCTGGATCTTCCACTTTCATGTTGTTTATTGGAGTGCTAAACATGTCCTCTTACTGGTTTTTTAGGATTTCACTAATTTCTTTGTCATCCTCCGTGTATGAACCTTCACTTGTACTAATAGGTCCAATACTGGCAGTAGTTTTTGCTTTTGATTTCGCATATGTGAAGAAGCATTTTGGATTTTTCTTTATTTCCTGAATTGCTTTCTGTTCTAACTGCCTTTCTTCAGTTTCATATGAGTGTTTCAACCTGATACAACATGTTGTCAGGGGAGCATGGCAGCCGATTTCACGTCTCTTATTATTTACAGCTAAGTTGTTAACAGTTATTTGTAGATAGTAAAAACTTAGGTACATTAATGATCTCATATTGAGATCATATCAACTAACCCCTAATATTTGCTATAAATTTGTTTCATATTGCCATAGCATATTGAGGTGCATTTACCTCCAATAATTTATTGTATAACCATTTTGATTATATTCATATTTTCCTTCTGGTGACGAACCAGCACCGGATTATTAGTTCTAGTGATTATTAATTACTTAGCACCTGTACCCCCCAATTTGGGTGAGAGAATTTGACTCATAATTGATTATAAAATACAGTCACTATTAAGATCCACAGGACACTAGTTCTTGGAATTAATATCAACCCACTTGCTCTACTTAGTTTTCCACTTTTTTCACAAAAAGTGGTGGTCCTTCCCAGCTATCGAAAGCAATGATTATTTCTATTAATATTGGCGTCAGATTTTCCCACAAGTATGGCCTCCAGCAACACAGCTGGAACACTACCTGAGTATGGCCTCCAGCAACCCAGATGAAACACTACCTAAGTATGGCCTCCAGCAACCCAGCTAGAACACTACCTGAGTATGGCCTCCAGCAACACAGCAGGCACACTACCTGAGTATGGCCTCCAACAACCCAGCTGGAACACTACCTGAGTATGGCCTCCAGCAACCCAGCTGGAACACTACCTGAAAATGGCCTCCAGCAACCCAGCTGGAACACTACCTGAAAATGGCCTCCAGCAACACAGCTGGAACACTACCTGAGTATGGCCTCCAGCAACACAGCAGGCACAATACCTGAGTATGGCCTCCAGCAACCCAGCTGGAACACTACCTGAGTATGGCCTCCAGCAACACAGCAGGCACACTACCTGAGTATGGCCTCCAGCAACACAGCAGGCACACTACCTGAGTATGGCCTCCAGCAACACAGCAGGCACACTACCTGAGTATGGCCTCCAACAACCCAGCTGGAACACTACCTGAGTATGGCCTCCAGCAACCCAGCTGGAACACTACCTGAAAATGGCCTCCAGCAACCCAGCTGGAACACTACCTGAAAATGGCCTCCAGCAACACAGCTGGAACACTACCTGAGTATGGCCTCCAGCAACACAGCAGGCACAATACCTGAGTATGGCCTCCAGCAACCCAGCTGGAACACTACCTGAGTATGGCCTCCAGCAACACAGCAGGCACACTACCTGAGTATGGCCTCCAGCAACACAGCAGGCACACTACCTGAGTATGGCCTCCAACAACCCAGCTGGAACACTACCAGAGTATGGCCTCACGGAACACAGCTTGAACATTAGCTGAGTATGGCCTCCAGCAACACAGCTGGAACACTACCTGAGTATGGCCTCCAGCAACACAGCAGGCACACTACCTGAGTATGGCCTCCAGCAACCCAGCTGGAACACTACCTGAGTATGCCCTCCAGCAACACAGCAGGCACACTACCTGAGTATGGCCTCCAGCAACCCAGCTGGAACACTACCTGAGTATGGCCTCCAGCAACCCAGCTGGAACACTACCTGAGTATGGCCTCCAGCAACCCAGCTGGAACACTACCTGAGAATGGCCTCCAGCAACACAGCAGGCACACTACCTGAGTATGGCCTCCAGCAACCCAGCTGGAACACTACCTGAGTATGGCCTCCAGCAACACAGCTGGAACACTACCTGAGTATGGCCTCCAGCAACACAGCTGGAACACTACCTGAGTATGGCCTCCAGCAACACTGCTGGAACACTACCTGTGTATGGCCTCCAACAACCCAGCTGGAACACTACCTGAGTATGGCCTCCAGCAACACAGCTGGAACACTACCTGAGTATGGCCTCCAGCAACACAGCTGGAACACTACCTGAGTATGGCCTCCAACAACCCAGCTGGAACACTACCTGAGTATGGCCTCCAGCAACACAGCTGGAACACTACCTGAGTATGGCCTCCAGCAACCCAGCTGGAACACTACCTGAGTATGGCCTCCAGCAACCCAGCTGGAACACTACCTGAGAATGGCCTCCAGCAACACAGCTGGAACACTACCTGAGTATGGCCTCCAGCAACACAGCAGGAACACTACCTGAGTATGGCCTCCAACAACCCAGCTGGAACACTACCAGAGTATGGCCTCACGGAACACAGCTGGAACATTAGCTGAGTATGGCCTCCAGCAACACAGCTGGAACACTACCTGAGTATGGCCTCCAGCAACACAGCAGGCACACTACCTGAGTATGGCCTCCAGCAACCCAGCTGGAACTACCTGAGTATGCCCTCCAGCAACACAGCAGGCACACTACCTGAGTATGGCCTCCAGCAACCCAGCTGGAACACTACCTGAGTATGGCCTCCAGCAACCCAGCTGGAACACTACCTGAGTATGGCCTCCAGCAACCCAGCTGGAACACTACCTGAGAATGGCCTCCAGCAACACAGCAGGCACACTACCTGAGTATGGCCTCCAGCAACCCAGCTGGAACACTACCTGAGTATGGCCTCCAGCAACACAGCTGGAACACTACCTGAGTATGGCCTCCAGCAACACAGCTGGAACACTACCTGAGTATGGCCTCCAGCAACACTGCTGGAACACTACCTGTGTATGGCCTCCAACAATCCAGCTGGAACACTACCTGAGTATGGCCTCCAGCAACACAGCTGGAACACTACCTGAGTATGGCCTCCAGCAACACAGCTGGAACACTACCTGAGTATGGCCTCCAACAACCCAGCTGGAACACTACCTGAGTATGGCCTCTAGCAACACAGCTGGAACACTACCTGAGTATGGCCTCCAGCAACACAGCTGGAACACTATCTGAGTATGGCCTCCAACAACCCAGCTGGAACACTACCTGAGTATGGCCTCCAGCAACACAGCTGGAACACTACCTGAGTATGGCCTCCAACAACCCAGCTGGAACACTACCTGAGTATGGCCTCCAGCAACACAGCTGGAACACTACCTGAGTATGGCCTCCAACAACCCAGCTGGAACACTACCTGAGTATGGCCTCCAGCAACACAGCTGGAACACTACCTGAGTATGGCCTCCAACAACCCAGCTGGAACACTACCTGAGTATGGCCTCCAGCAACACAGCAGGCACACTAGCTGAGTATAGCCACAGCAACACAGCAGGCACACTACCTGAGTATAGCCACAGCAACACCGCTGGAACACTAGATGAGTATTGCCTCCAGCAACACAGCTGGAACACTAGATGAGTATTGCCTCCAGCAACACAGCAGGCACACTACCTGAGTATGGACTCCAGCAACACAGTATGCACACTACCTGAAAATGGCCTTCAGCAACACAGCAGGCACACTTGCTGAGTACGGACTTCAGCAAAACAGTAGGCACTCTTGCTGAGTATGACCTCCAGCATCACAACATGCACTCCAACTGAGAATTACCTTCAGCAACACAGCAGGCACATTAAATGAGTATTGCATCAGCAACACAGCTGGGCCATTAGCTATGCTATGGCCATTAGCTATTAGCTGTGAATAATTAAATTTCTCCCACCCTGCCCATCAACATTGGTGTTCCTCAGGGCAGTATACTTGGCCCTCTCCTTTTTCTCATCTACATTAATGACCTTCCAAATGCCTGTCAACACCTCAAACTAATTCTATTTGCTGACGACACAATCTTCATTATCTCCTGTCCTGACCCTCTTGCTCTTAATGTCATAGTGAACACTGAAATAAATAAAGTCCATCTTTGGCTAACTGCCAACAAACTCACCCTTAACATTGACAAAACTTTCTATATTTTGTTTAGCAATAAATCCTCAAATCAAATTAATCTAAGAATAAACAATATCCAAATTAGTAACAAAGTAGATGGAAAATTCCTTGGGGTTCTCATTGGCAACAAGCTGAATTTTCAGGGACACATTCTAAATATATCAAAAAAAGTTTCTAAAACTGTTGGCATTCTTTCTAAGATCAGATATTATGTACCTCGCCCTGCCATGGTGACGCTCTATTACTCTCTCATCTATCCTTATGTCAATTATGGTATTTGTTCTTGGGGTTCTACTATACAAAATCATTTACGTCCTATAATTACTCAACACAAAGCTGCTATTAGAACAAAATCTAACTCTGGCCCCAGACAGCACACAGTACCCTTACTCAAATCTTTGAATATGTTAGACATTAAGTCACTGCACATCCTCTCAGGCGTGCTCTATATATTTAAAACTCTGAACTGCAATGTCAATCCTGACCTTAGAAGTTTCCTAGGAGGTTATAACAGAACTCATGGGCATCACACCAGAAACAAATACCTATTTGATATTCCAAGATACTTAACCAAACTAGAAATGTTCAACAAATCAAGGGATCCAGAATGTGGAATGGTCTCCCCAATCATGTCAAAGGCTGTTCGTCTCTCTACCAGTTAAAGAGTAAAACCGAGTGCTACTTAATTAACTCCATGTAACCTACCTTACCCCCTAAATGTCAACCCATGTCTTGCTCTTGTTAAACAATGCTGTTTGTTCTCCAACTTGAACAATTGCTGATTTCTGCCATGTTCCCCCTTTTTATTTTTTATTCATTTTTCAACACAATTTATACCTAATCCCAATTACTATTAAGTTTTAGTCTAAGTGTTTTTTCCCCCACACCTTGCCTGATATGCTATGTGTATTAGTGGCTTTAGGTATTGTATGCACTAGATCTATCTATAAATCCAACATTATGTTTGTAAATCAACTATGCATGTACTTTTCCTGAATAAAATGTATTTATTAATTTATATTATTATTTATTTATTTGTATGGCCTCCAGCAACAAAGAAAGCACGCTAGCCGAGTATGGCCTCCAGCAACACAGCAGGCACACTACCTGAGCATGGCCTCCAGTAGCACAGCAATCACACTAGCTGAGTATTGCCTCCACGAACACAGCAAGCACACTAGCTGAGTATTGCATCTAGCAATACAGCAGGCACACTAGAAGAGTGTGACCTAGAGCAACACAGCACACTAGCTGAGAACGGCCTCCAGCAAAACAGCATTCACACTACCTGATTATGGCCGCCGGCAGCACAGCATGCACAATAACTGAGTATGGCCTCCAGCAACACATCAAGCAGACTAGCTGAGTATGGCCTCCAGCAACACAGCAAGTACACTAGCTGAGTGTGAACTCCAGCTACACAGCAGGCACACTAACTGAGTATTGCCTCCAGACCCACTTGTGGGAACCGACCTGTGAGATTTATATTAAATTTATATAAATTGATATAGAATTTATATTTACGTTAATTTATATATTTCGATAGCAATTTGTATAATGTTAAGTGGACTGTATTTCTGCAATAATCTCACAAATCGATCCATACACACTAGGGGGGGTTTATATTGAATTTATATATATGCAGCCAATCAAACTACAGTATTAACTACACATATTAGTATACATTAAGGAGGTTCCTTATCTTATTATACAGCAGGCCTTAGTCCACCAGATATAACTAGGATGTAGACACCAAATTATCCTCTTTGAGGCAGCTTCCATCACCCAGTAACTGATTCACAAAGTTTGCTTCCTCTTCTTAACCTGTCAAAGGCACTAGCTGTAAAGCCAGAATACTAATACATGACAGCTATATCAGAGAAAACACTGTACAATTAATCAGATAAGGACCAAGGCTTAATTACCTTTTATTAAGAGGCTGTTCGCATTCTAACCGGCTCGCCCTATCTACAGACATTAATAGCCACAAATGATTAGATAAATGGGTTTCGGCAGAACACTTCCCTTGTGATTGTTGACAGCGTGTTGACGATGGCAGACTTTTGGTTTCCATAACACTTCGTCCAAGAAAAATTTACAGGAGCCGTTTACTCCCGTGCGCCTCTGGTCTTAATAACAATGGCTAATAATAGGAGCCAAATTTGCTCCCTGCGCCAATGGCTGACCACACCCTACTCACTGACGCCTCCCTCACTTTGTAGAGATGTCAGTAATTTGATAGAAAGGTTACATTTACTTTATTTGATACTAATAATTGAGTTAATTAAAATGAGATGTTTTATGATGGTAAAAGTCCAAAGACTAATGTATTTAAGAATAATTCCCAGCAGAATAGCTGGTGAATTTATAATAGTATGTGGCAATGATATCCCGTTTTCTGTAGACGGAAAATTCCACTACAAGTTACATTTTCTATGGGTTAACTTGTTTATACAATGGCAGCAATATTATCTGCAATTGCATGTATTATTATTAAATGGTGTCAGATTTTCCGACATAATTCCCCGGGGGCTGCTCACGGGTCGAAGTCCTATTTAGAACAGACAAACACGATACTCCTCCTATGGATTATTAGATTAATTTGATGTTAGTTGTTAGTAATCACACATTTGTGCGTTTGTTCGTACAGGACGGATGTCCCGTACTCGAGTTGCAGGGGTTAGAAGTCTAATGCGATTTCATTTTCATAAGGACCAAGCACTAAAAAGCACTAACGATGCACTTATTAGTATGATTAGCTTAATTCATGCAGCTCTTGATAAAAATGAGCTCCCTGTTGGGTTATTTGTGGACCTGCGTAAGGCTTTTGACACTGCCAACCACCAAAACCTTCTTAAATTACATCATTATGGAGTCAGAGGACACTCCCTGCAATACCTCAAATCTTACCTTACTGACAGGCTACAGTATGTTTCTGTGAACAATTCAATTTCTCCCACCTTACCTATCAACATTGGTGTTCCTCAGGGCAGCATACTTGGCCCTCTCCTCTTTCTCATCTTCATTAATGACCTTCCAAATGCCTCCCAACACCTCAAACCTATTCTGTTATGGTTGTGGTCAGAGAAACAATCTTCGTCCTCATGGTTTTATTCTCCGCCAGTAACAACAACAACAAAACAATCAGGTACATGAAATATTGTTAACAAGATCATAAACAAAAGAGCATCTGCTCCAAACATGCTACCTCCAACATCTGTAGTACTCAATCCCAACATTCCTCCCCTTTTAAATAAACTCTATCCCTACAGGTTAAGTCTATCAGGCGGTCGTATGACTCTTCCTGATTTTCTCAACTGGAAGTCCTGACCTGTTACTTCTGGGAAACATTCGTCTGAATTACTCCTTGTAGAGTCCATAGGGTTGACTGTATCCCCATAACCCTCTGCTGTCCCTTGCTCTGCCTCACGGTCACCTGCAGGTGCTGCTATCCCTTCATTATTAGGATGGATATCACTAGTTGCCCCACCCCCACCTGAAGGGTCTTCAAAATTCCCTGTGAACCTTGGCATGAGCTGATCGGCATGCCTTTTCCAATTAATGTTCCCAAAACTCTGCACTTGCACAGTGAAATTCCTGCGGCCCAGGACTTCCCTAATTTTCCCTTCCACCCAGGGCTTTCCACTTCCAAAATTCCTTGCATATACTGCATCCCCTTCATTAAACAACAATTCCTCTCCCTGAGCCAACTGACTGGCCAAGCTAGTTACCGATTTCTCTTTATTGGGATCTGTCTTTACTGCTTCCATGTGCACTTTAAAGTGTCTATTAAACAGTAATTCAGAAGGAGATTTACCAGTAGTAGAATGAACAGTTTTTCTTTGATTATATAAAAATCTACAAAGCCTTGTATTAATAGTACCTTCCGTAAACCGCTTTAACCCTTCTTTCAAGGATCTCACTGCTCTCTCTGCTAGACCATTTGAAGAAGGATTATAGGGGGCAGGTGTTACATGTTTAATACCATTTTTTCTAAAAAAAATCCTCCATTTCCACAGAAACAAAATAAGGAGCATTGTCTGAGACAATTATGTCTGGCAATCCAAAATTACAAAATGTTTTCCTTAGTAATTCACAAGTTACAGATGATGTGGTGGAATTACACACATGCACATCCAGAAATTTGGTGTATGAATCCACCACCACTAGGTAATATTTATTATCCATAGGTCCCGCATAATCTACATGAAGTCTAGACCAGGGTTTTCCAGTGCATGGCCAAGAAAGTACTGGGGCCTGGGGTTTCTGATAATTCTTAAAGCAAATATGACAATTTTTTGTTACCTCAGCAATATCCTGGTCTATTTTTGGCCACCAAACCCAACTTCTAGCTTCTGCTTTCATAGCATTTATGCCATTATGGCCTACATGCAGCTGTTCCAAAATCTTACATCTCAGTTCCCCAGGCACCACCACTCTATTCCTATACAAAAGTACATCCTGGTGAATACTAAGGTCAGCCTTCACTGCAGCATACTCTGACAATAACAAATTATCATTCCAACCATATTTGACATATTTCAACAACAGACTTAATTTGGGATCTCTACCAGTTGCCTTCCTAATAGTCTGGAATGAAATATCCTCAAAAGACATAGCTTCCACCAGGTTAACATACTCCACTGGAATACTGGAATTTAATTCTTCTGTCACAGGCAATCTACTTAATGCATCAGCTACTACATTATCCTTGCCTGGCTTAAACTCTAAATCATACTCAAACTGTGAGAGTAGTAATGCCCATCTTTGAATTCTAGCATTGGCATTAACTGGAATTTCTTACCTCTGCCAAACAATCCTAGCAGGGGTTTATGATCTGTTCTAGCAAGAAATTTCCTCCCCAGCAGAAAATACCTCAGTTTCTTTACAGCATATACCAAAGCTAAAGCTTCTTTATCTAACTGAGAATAATTCTGTTCCGCAGGAGATAATTTCTTGCTAGCAAAATATACTACTTTATCCTGACCATCTACTTTCTGTAATATTACACAACCCACTCCTACTGGGGAAGCATCTACCTCCAGTTTTAATGGGAGTCTACCTGTAAAATTAGTGAGCACTGGAGAATTGATCAATTCCTGCTTAATATTCCTGAATGCATTTTCCTCTCTTGCTGCCCACTTAAATCTAGCCCCTTTTTTCAACAATTCATACAAGGGTGCTAATTTTGTTGAAAAGTTCTTCACAAACTTACAAAAATATGTAACCATCCCAACAAAAGACTGTACTTCCCCAACTGATGTTGGGGCTGGGGCATCTATTATAGCAGCTACATTTTTGTGAGAAGGAGTAAAGCCCTTACCTGAAATATGGCACCCCAGGTATTCAATGGCCTTGGTCTTCAACGTTGTTTTTCCCTTATTAATCTTCACATTGTGCTTTTGCAAAAGATTCAAAACTTGTTCTAATCTAGCATCATGCACTTCCTCATTCTCTCCACATACAATAATGTCATCTAAAAAACTAGCCACACCTTCAATGTTAACTAACAACTGGGACATGAATCTCTGAAAAATTGCTGGAGACGAGGAGAGTCCAAAAGGAAGTCTTTTATACTTAAATAACCCCTTGTGGGTATTAATCACTAACAATTTCTGGCTCTCCTCCTCTACAGGAATTTGCAAGTAAGCATCCTTCAGGTCAATCTTAGAAAAAATTGCTCCTTTGCAGACCACTGACAATAACTCATCTATCTTAGGTAAAGGATACTTCTCACAGTGTATGCGGTTGTTCAGTTCCTTGAAGTCTGCACAGATTCTCAAAGATTTCCTATCTGCCTTCAACACTGGTACAATTGGGGCTGCCCACTCACTATGTGTAATTGGCTCTAAGATGCCTTCTGCCACATGCTTTTCCAGGGCTGATTCTACCAATTGCTTGTAATGAAACGGCACTGTTCTTGCCTTGAAAAATTTAGGTGAAGCCCCACTTTTCAGGTGAATTTTTGCAACCATGCTATTAATTGGCTTATCTGCCTCCACTGAATATTTATCTAACATTTGTTCGGCACTTTTAATTGTTTTAACTATCGACAATTCATCTAGGCCCGCCAAGAAAATTCCCACTTTTTCCATGAGATCCTTACCACATAGGCTAGGATTATGTGAATCCACTACATAAAAATCCTGGACAATTTCTTTTCCATTATAACCTACTTTTGCCGACACCTTGCCATAGACCTTAATCGGTACATTATCATAAGCACTTAAAGATTTTTTACCTGGTTTTACATTCAATTGCAAGGTATCTGCCCAATCTCTAGACAATGTTGACACTGCCGCACCAGTGTCCAGTTCCAAGGGAACTAACTTCCCATTAATTACAAAATTCACCACTTGTGACTTCACTGAACATACCTTTTCTTTCACCGAATATAGTCGGTTTTCCTCACCTGCAGCTTCTTCAGACGGTTTACCTTCCTCTACCGCCTTGACCACAGTACCACTACCTCTTCTTCCTGCATTACCTGGTCGTCTCCTCTCCCAGGCCTTGTTGTTCCTGTTCAGAAATTCCCTACACACTCTCTGCAAGTGTCCCTCCTTGTTACAAAAGTTGCATATATATGCACGAAACTTGCACTTGCTACTTATGTGCCTGTATCCACAGTGTTTGCATCTGGTCTGGCCCTGTACGACCATAATTTCCTGAGTAGAAGTCTTACTTCCAAAAGCCCTTTCCAGGTTCAATATCTTCTCGAGCACTGTCCATGAAGTCATCGATTGTAGATCCAAATTTTCTGCCACCAGGTTAGGGAAATAATCCTCCTTTTCCACTGCCATGAACAACTGGTCCCTAACCCTACCGTCCAACTGTGCTCCGAAGTTGCAGAGGTTAGCCAAAGCCTTCAAATCCGCAAATAAATCCTGTACTGATTCGTGCTGCTTTTTCGTCCTCTTCTGGAAATCCATCAAACTCCTGTGATATGATGGTTTCACCACATACTGACGTTTAAGCAGAGCAATCAGGTCTACATAGGTCTTCGTGTGAGGTAGCTCCGGTGCACACAAATTTCCGAGAACACTATATGCTTCCGAGCCCAGTGAAACTAAGAGTACCGCTTTCTTGTTGGCGTCCTCCTTAATCTCCCGGCACTGAAAGTGTGCTTCCAGCAGGCTGAGCCACAGGTCCAACGAGATCTTGGCAGTGTTTAACGGCTCCATTGACATGAGCGGCGTAGTCATTGTCACGGTGGTAGCACACTGTACTGTTGTGCGCGAAGCGTCCACTCGTCCACACGACGTACCCTGCTCTCTCTTGATCCTCACACCACGTCTCGTACCCAAGCTCTCTGCCGGAGATGTTTAATCCTCGTCGCCACTGTTATGGTTGTGGTCAGAGAAACAATCTTCGTCCTCATGGTTTTATTCTCCGCCAGTAACAACAACAAAACAATCAGGTACATGAAATATTGTTAACAAGATCATAAACAAAAGAGCATCTGCTCCAAACATGCTACCTCCAACATCTGTAGTACTCAATCCCAACATATTCTATTGCTGACGACACAACCTCCATTTACTCCAGTCCTGACTCCCTTGCTCTAAATGCCACAGTAAATACTGAGCTAAATAAAGTCCATCTTTGGCTAACTGCCAACAAACTCACCCTTAACATTGACAAAACTTTCTATATTCTGTTTGGCAATAAATCCCCTAATCAAATAAATCTCAAAATAAACAATACCCAAATTTGTAACAAATTAGATGAAAAATTCCTTGGCGTTCTCATTGATCACAAGCTGAATTTCCAAGGACACATTCTAAATATATAAAAAAAAATAAAAAACTGTTGGCATTCTTTCTAAGATCAGATGTTATGTACCCCGCTCTGCCCTGGTTACTCTCTATTACTTCCTCATCTATCCATACCTCAACTATGGTTTTGTGCTTGGGGTTCTACTACCCAAAATTATTTACGTCCTCTAATTACTCAACACAAAGCTGCTATTAGGACAATATCCAACTCTGGCCCCAGACATCACTCGGTACCCCTACTCAAATCTCTGAATATGTTAGATATTAAGTCACTGCACATTCTCTCTTTTGTATTATACATATATAAAACGCTGAACTGTAATGCCAATCCTGACCTCAAAAGCTTCATTGAAGGTTGTAACAGAACCCATGAGCACCACACCAGAAATAAATACAGCTTTGATATTCCAAGAGTACGACTTAATCAAACTAGAAATGCTCTAAAAATCAAGGGACCCAGAATGTGGAATGACCTTCCCAACCATGTTAAAGACTGTACCTCTCTCAACCAGTTCAAGATTAAAACTAAACACTACCTAATAAATTCCCTGTAACCTACCTTACCCCTCTATTGTCAACCCATGTCTGTTTTTTTTTTAAACAATGCTGTTTGTCGACCTATTGTATTTGTGCTGCTTTTTCAGTCATGTTCCCCCTTTTTTTATCTTTATTTGTATTTGTTCTCAACTCATTTATTCTTTATGCTCAATTAGTATTAAGTTATAGATATTAATGTTTTTCCTGCCCGAAACGCATTGCGTAATAGTGGCTTTAGGCATTGTATGTACTAGCTCTATCTATGAATCGATCCATTAATGTAACTTCCCTTGTATGTATGTACCTCACCTGAATAAACATATTTAAATATTTATTTTATTTATTATTTCCCTGTTAACTCTTGAAAGGCTAAAATTCAAGCCTAAATACATATTATTTAACCCAGAAGACTGAATGTGATCAAGTACTACAGTCAAGTATGATTCAGGGACTGCAGTGAGATCAGTGACATTAGATATAACGTGAAGCTTGTTCAGGTAACTGGTCACTGATATATAAACACTGAGGCCCATGGAATTCATCATGATTTAATAATAAATGTATCAAAATCAGTCGTCAGATTAATTGGGGTTTAATTTAGTTAATTGATTCAGAGGATTGAATAGCCCATCACTTAAGCTAAGTACGGTTCTGAGACTGCAGTGGGTTCAGTGACATTGGTCGCTGTGACTTGTAGCTGTTTAGGCTAGTGTTCACTGATTTGCCACTGAGGCCTCATGAACTCATCTTCAGCTTTAAATGATGATATTAACATCAACCTCTGTTGCTATAGTCAGCTGTAATCTCCTAAGTATAATGCTACTGGAGAAATATATTATCAGCTGACAAATTTAGATTTCTATTGGTATTGTTTATCTGCAGACATAGGTCTCTTCAGGCTTGATACTGGGACTGAGAGAAATTTGCCTCCTGCAGAATTAGCATGGTTATGCCCTGATATTTAGTAGGGCTACCAATGAATCGATAGTGTCATGTCTCTCCACAGGAAATCGAAGTCGGTGAGGTGATCAGACTTAATATTATCTGCCAATTTATTCCTCTATTTCTCAGGATTTGGCTGTTGCTCTCAGACCTTGAACTTGTAGTCTACTGGTATTTTGTCCGCCGCAATGGCTTGTACTTGACAGACGTACCTGCCTAAACGTACTGATGGTTGTAACTCCTGGTAGACTTGAGGTCCTGCATCTGTTATAAACCCTGAGATGTTGAATGTCATCTGGGCTACAGGCTTTAATTGTAGTTCATCTACCAACTTTTTAGTGACGTATGATCTCTGGGACCCTTGATCAAACACCCACGGTTATAGACCTTGGCCCTCTTATTCAGGATGGTAATTTTGGCAATAGGCAAAGTCGTATTACCTTTAGACTTTGCCGATTGGACACTCGTTGTTTGTTGCACCTTGCAGTACTGTACTGGGTGGGAATGCTATCTCCACCTTGGGTCTTGAATACGTAATTTNTACTCTGTTGCTATAGTCAGCTGTAATCTCCTAGTATAATGCTATGGAGAAATATATATTATCAGCTGACAAATTTAGATTTCTATTGGTATTGTTTATCTGCAGACATAGGTCTCTTCAGGCTTGATACTGGGACTGAGAGAAATTTGCCTCCTGCAGAATTTAGCATGGTTATGCCCTGATATTTAGTAGGGCTACCGATGAATCGATGGTAGTAGTCTGTCTCTACAAGGAAATCGAAGTCGGTGAGGTGATCAGACTTAATATTATCTGCCAATTTTATTCCTCTATTTCTCAGGAATTTGGCTGTTGCTCTCAGACCTTGAACTTGTAGGTCTACTGGTATTTTGTCCGCCGCAATGGCTTGTACTTGACAGACGTACCTGCCTAAACGTACTGATGGTTGTAACACCTGGTAGACTTGAGGTCCTGCATGTGTTATAAACCCTGAGATGTTGAATGTCATCTGGGCTACAGGCTTTAATTGTAGTTCATCTACCAACTTTTTAGTGACGTATGATCTCTGGGACCCTTGATCAAACAACCCACGGGTATAGACCTTGGCCCTCTTATTCAGGATGGTAATTTTGGCAATAGGCAAAGTCGTATTACCTTTAGACTTTGCCGATTGGACACTCGTTGTTTGTTGCACCTTGCAGTACTGTACTGTGGTGGGAATGCTATCTTCCACTTGGGTCTTGAATACGTTAATTTCGTATATTTGCACAGTGCTGCATGGTGCCTACCTCTTCTACACCTGTTCCAGGTGTTGAATTGGGTATCGCAATAGTCTATGTTGTGTGACTTGAGACACCTTGAACATCTCCCTAATTCCTGGAGCCACTTAATATGAGTGTCTCTGGTTGGATAATTAGCACAACGGTATGTTGAATGTTTCTTTTTGCAGAACATACATGTCCCCCAGCCTACTGCACGTTTGGAAGTTACCGGTTTGGGTGAACTAGTAACAGTAGGCTTGGAGGATTCTGCTGTATTGTCAGATTTTCTGCAACTTGATGTTAGAGTAATTGACTGATGTTTATTTGGGGTAGTTGTTTTACCCTTTAATTGACTCTTATTTTCTATTTCTGAAGGCTTGCATGAGGCTTTAACTTCCTCATTTGCTCGTCGTTTGTTTATGATGGAATGTAAACCTTCAGTGATGTCCTGTACTGTCAGGATGGTGTTATGTTGATGTGCGTATAATTCATCTAGTATATCGCTGGACAATTTTCGTTGAAGGACTACTTTGGTCATCCATTCACTAGTAGTTATATCAACCTTAAGACTGAATGTTCTTAGTAGTGACTCAAACTCCATGCTGAAGGATTGTAATGAGTCCGCAGTCTGAACAGGTTGAGGAAAATCCAGCAATTGTAGTACTAGATGTATGACAGTTTTCTCATTGCCAGCATTATTCATATTGGCTAGTTGATAAAGCTTTGTGGGGCTTGTACTTGGGTTGCTCATAATGCTGAACAAGCACTGATGATAGCCTAGGGTAAAAATTCTGCACTCACTAGGCGATAATCCTACCTCTACTAGAGGTTAGCACTTAAAATTAATACACATTATATACATTGTGACGGTAAAGTGGTGGAGTATGGTGTTCGGCAGTCTTCCAATGGCAGATGTTAATGCTTTGCCACACATAAAGAAAAAAAGTAAAAAAAAGGAAAAAAAAAGAATGACTGCTTGTTTGTAATCTGTGGTAAGGTAAGGAAGAGACACAAAACACAATAATAAACAATGACATTTAATAAATCTAAAAAACAAATTGAAATAAAGGCAATGCCTTGCCTGAGTAATGTGCAAGACAACAAGTGAAAAAATAACTGAACATAAAAATTAATTACGTTAACGGGAGGATAAATGACACACAATATAAAAATAGTGCTGGGAATATATGCGCTAGCTATAAACCACTATTTGATCACACGAGGTGAGTCAACTAGGTGTTCGTAGCTTAAGAGCACAAGATATTCTGATGGTAGTGCTGCCAGTCGACCCCGACGTTGCCTTGGCGAGGAATGTGGTTGGGCAGGGCTGGAGTGGCGTGTTCTCGAACGGCCAATGAGAATGCAGAAAGGCCGGTAACAGGTAGTTTGGGCTGGGACTGCAGCAGTTGAAGGGTCAGCGTGGAGACCAGGTGTGCAGGAGTGGGGGGAGGGGGGGTTGCAGGTGCGTGTGCTGTCTTGATATATACGTTTAAGCTGCTGTAAAACGTATCTTGAATATTGCTGGGAACGTGATGATAATAAGAAAGAGCAGGCTCAATCTCTGGGAAGAGATTATCGTCACAACTCTCCCCCGAAGCCTGCGGTTCTGGTGAAGTCACGTTCTCGGGAGGTAGAGTGGGAGGTGGAGCAGGCTCTACCTCAGTGATGCTGGAGAGGGCGTCTGATATGATGTAGTCAGACTTCTGGGTGTAGCAATCTCCAGGCTGAAATGATGCAGCTGGCAAGCCCATTATAGAAGTAGTCGATGGTTGAGTTGGGCTGGCTGTAGGAAGTGAAGATGGTTGTGGTCCATGTAGATGGTGGTGGACTGAGTACTTTGCAGGTATGGAGCAAAGTGTTGCCTGTTCAGGACGATGAGTAGCTCCTTGTTGCTCGTGGTGTCGTTTATGGTAGTTGGTACGTAGAGTCTCTTCGCCTTGTTGTACCAGGTCACCCACGTTGCCGGTACCACTGGCGTCGATATGGAGGATGGGAGACTTGGTGATATCTGGCGAGGCGAGAGATGTATTAGAATATGATAGAGGAGCACAATTACTGTCCTGAAAGTGATTATGGATGTTAGTAAGGATTTCCGAATTAGAAAGCGCTGTCTCAGTGTCAGTGCTTTCGGAAGGAGAAGCAGGGAAGGTCTCACTGTGGCTGTATGGACCTGTAAAGGTGGAATAGGTGGTTAGCACAGTGGGAGGAACACCATGGTAAAGTTTGAGCAGATTGATGTGGCACAGCTGGGTCTTCCGCCGCCTATCGGGGGTTTCGAGAACATAGTTGAAGTTGTTCTGGCACTCCTTAACACGATAGGGTCCTGAAAACCTGTTTTGTAAAGGAGAACCTGGGATAGGGAAATAGGCAAGAACTAAGTCTCCCGGTTTAAACTTCCTTACTTGGCAGTGCTGGTCGTAACGAGTCTTCATCCTCTCTGGGCTTTCTGTAGGTTGTTGCTGGCAAAGGAATGGACCCTCTCTAGAATGTGTCGGAGGTTTTGAAGATACTGGGGCACATTCTGATGCTCACTGAAGGTGGCATCACGTAGAGAATCCTTGAAAGCCTTGAGAGGTGTACGGCACTTACGTCCGTAGAGCATCTCATAAGGAGATACTCCTAGTGACTCGTTGGGAAGACTTCTGAAAATACACATGATGAGATCAAGTTGCCTATCCCAATCCTTTGAGGTCTCATTACAAAACTTTTTTAAGAGTGCCTTGATAGTCTGATGACTACGTTCAAGAGAACCCTGTGAAGCAGGATGATAGGGGCTGGACAGTACCTGTTTGATGTTGAACTCCTCCAGAGTCCGTTTGAAGAGATCACTGGTGAAGTTGGTGCCACAATCGCTCTGAATCTCCCTCGGAAATCCATACTGGGTGAAGATTTTAGTAAATTCTTCACCACTGTAGCAGCCGTAATATTTTTCACTGGAACTGCTATCGGGAATCTGGTGGTAGGACACAGGATGGTTAAGATATAGGCGTTGCCGGCACTGGTCCGAGGCAAAGGACCAACACAGTCAATAATAAGTCTGTGGAATGGTTCCTCAGGCACCTGGATGGGTGTCAGTGGTGCTCTGGGAATTGAAACGTTCGGTTTACCTGCTTTCTGACACACGTGGCATTGTTGAACATACTTCTTTACCTCATTAACCATACCTGGCCAGTAGTAGTCTTGACGAATCCCATGGTATGTCTTGTTAAACCGTAGTGTGATAGAGCTCCGTGGGCCAGGTGTAGAATCGTGGGCCGCAGGCTGGTAGGAATCACTAGCTGTTCAACGTTTGCCCAATCGTCCTCTTCCTTCAGTTTACTGGGTCTATATCTGCGATAGAGTAATTCGTTCTCCATAAAGAACCCAGGAACACTGTCGGATTGGGTCTCAGCCTGAAAGAATAATGGTGTCAAGGTAAGATCTTCCTCTGTAACTTACGGAACTCCAAAGCGGTCAGATTAGGGGGTAGTTTCGAAGGGTCTTGAGGGACAGCGGTAGCAGTAGAGTCAGCTGGCTGTGGTCGTGCAGCTTGAGCACGGGTGGTCACCATAACAGGAGGAGAAACTTCATCACTCTCTTGAACCTTTGCTGGAACATGCTTAAAAATCGGGTTATCCAACACAGAGTTGCTCACCTGGGATATGTCCTTGACGATCAGGTTGGTCGGTTGTTGGTCTTCTGCCAAGTCGTTGCCTAGGAGAAGTTGCACTCCAGGCATGGGAAAAGGCTTTTCCCTGACGGCGACTTGGACTTCACCGGTCACGAAGGGACAATCCAGGTGGACTCTGGCAAGAGGATAAGGAGTAGTAGCAGTAAGGTCAGTGATGAATACAGTCTCTCCTGTGTAGGCGACGTTGGGCACAGCTGATTTCAAGACGATCGATTGTAGAGCCGCTGTGTCCCTCAAGATCTTAAGTCCAAAACGTCCCTCAGAATCTGAACCGTGGGTAGAGATAGTTCCTGGATACAGATGTTTGCTAAAGAGAGACAGATCATTAACATGAACACCAACATTCATTACAGGCTTACCGGACTTAGGGTGAGTAGGTTTGGGCTTAGTAGGTTCTGTGTTACCTTTAGATTGGGACTTACCACATTTTTCTATGGTATGTCCATAGAGTCGACAATACCTACAGTACAGTTGAGAGGTACCTTGATCTGGGCTCACTTTCTCGTAACTGTACCAAGACTTCTTACTGGTAGGTTGTTCTGGTGTCAGCCGGTGGATGAGGCTGTAAGTGTCAGCTGACTTCGCGCATTTCACCAAATCGGTCTCTTCCTTGTCTGCTAAGTATAGGCGGACAGGAGGAGGTACACGCCTCAAGAATTCTTCAACCAGCATGAGGTTGACAAGCTCTGGAAAAGTAGAGACATGTGCTGCCTCCAGCCATTTCATGAAATATCTCCGTTTGGTGTTAGCAAATTCTAAGAAGGTGGTGGTACTTGCCTTTACGTAGTCACGGAACTTTCGTCGATAGCTTTCGGTGGAGAGAAGGTAGGCGTCCAACACAGCTTGCTTCAGGGTGGTGTAGTCGTTTTCAGATGCCAAAGTGCTGAGTGTGACTGCTGCTCTACCTGTTAAATGTACTCGGAGAAGGGTAGCCCATTGGTCGTCAGGCCAACTAAGTTGATTAGCAAGGGTCTCAAAAGTTGTGAAGAAAACATCAACCTCCGTTTCTATGAACGGGGGCATTAACTTACTTGCATGGGAGATATTGAAACTTGGAGGAAGACTAGCTGCAGCTTGTTGGAGTTGAGCTTGGTGTGTAGCGTCCATCGTGAGTTCTCGGCCACGACAGTCTAGAGCTGTTTCTGCCTGCCGTTTGTCGTGTTCACGTTGTATCTCTAGTCGCTCTTTGTATAAGGCCAACTCACGTTCACTTTCTTCTTTTCTCAGTGCGGCCTCTCGCTCTTTGAGGTGGATTTCTTCTTTCTTGAGTTGTAGAGCTTCTTTCGCCAGGGCAGCTTCACGCTCTTGTTCTTCCTTTCTGATGGCAGCTGCTTCCTGTGTTGCTGTATGGCGGCTTGCTGTTGTTGTAGGGCGCTTGCTGTTGCTCCTTCTCGAGCTTTGCGAGCTCGATTTTGAGTTTCATTGCCGTCAAATCATGCTTATCTGAAATGGTATATTGTTCGTGAGTATCAGAGTCTATAATACCTTCTTCCGCAAGGTGATCCAAAATTATATTATGTATGGCATACTTGTTGGCTCCATCGGGAACTTCCAAGTGATACTCATGTGCAAGAGTTATCAATTCGACCCTCTTAGCATGACGTAAGTTCCCTATTTCACTTTCTGGATCTGCCTTGAAAGCTTGCATACGAAACATGGTGAAAAGAGCAAATAAATGAGACACGAATATACTGTGATGATATGGTGAATGTCAGAAACAGGAAACGTGGCAACTGATACCTATCCTGTGGAATTGTTAATAATTAAAGTTAATTCAAGATGGTAAATGATTAAGGTCGCAGGAAATCTTGTACCCGGTACTCACTGTGGGAGGATAAAGGCAAGAAAATCCTACTAATTAGTTGAAACTGAGTTTCGAAAGACAAGTGAAACACTAAATGGTTCCAAAGTAAATGAGGTAGTCCAAAAATGTAGTCATACCTTGCCGAGTCACTATAGAACATAAGCAAGGTACCCACTGAAATTGAATATGGTACTTACAGAATTAGCGAACTTCGTGCTCAAAAGAAAGAAAGCTAATTCCCTACCTTGAGTAAGTACCATCAATTCTGACCGACGAGTAGGGGTGCGAGTGTCAACTGGTGACGAGAACTATCGGCGAGGTCCCAACTCGCCAATAAAAGTCCGTGCGAGAGGAACTTTGGCCCTCTATATCCTCCTAGAGTCGGATTGCAGAAATTAGGTGCTATTGACCCGGAGACAGACCACAGTACCAGGGTACCTATATGATAATCTGTCGAAAATGTGAGAAATATCTGAGGGACAAAAGATGTTAAACACGGGTAATAACACGGAGGGGGAGACGACCAATTAAGAGTATGACTGAGGCCTACAGTCACCACGTAATCCAAAGTTGTCTCACACTCACCATATGCTACTCCCGTAATGCACAATATACACAGCACCATATGAATAATAAAAGTGATTAGTGTAAATATTGAAAGCAAGGGAATGAAAGCCAAGTACGCTTACCACAATTACCAATACCTGAGTGCAGCTCCTAGGACAGGCCCCCAATTATATGTGACGGTAAAGTAGTGGAGTATGGTGTTCGGCAGTCTTCCACTGGCAGATGTAATGCTTTGCCACACATAAAGAAAAAAAGGAAAAAAAAAGAATGACTGCTTGTTTGATAATCTGTGGTAAGGTAAGGGAAGAGACACAAAACACAATAATAAACAATGACATTTAATAAATCTAAAAAACAAGTTGAAATAAAGGCAATTCCTTGGCTGAGTAATGTGCAAGACAACAAGTGAAAAAATAACTGAAAATAAAAATGAATTACGTTAACGGGAGGATAAATGACATACAATATAAAAATAGTGCTGGGAATATATGCGCTAGCTATAAACCACTATTTGATCACACGAGGTGAGTCAACTAGGTGTTCGTAGCTTAAGAGCACAAGATATTCTGATGGTAGTGCTGCCAGTCGACCCCGACGTTGCCTGGCAAGGAATGTGGTTGGTGCAGGGCTGGAGTGGCGTGTTCTCGAACGGCCAATGAGAATGCAGAAAGGCCGGTAACAGGTAGTTTGGGCTGGGACTGCAGCAGTTGAAGGGGTCGGCACGGAGACCAGGTGTGCAGGTGTGGGGGGAGGGGGAGTTGCAGGTGCGTGCGGCTGTCTTGATATATACGTTTAAGCTACTGTAAAACGTATTTTGAATATTGCTGGGAACATGATGATAATAAGAATGAGCAGGCTCAATCTCTGGGAAGAGATTATCGTCACAACATATAATCATACACACTAATGATTTGAGTGATAAACCAGTGTCACTGGAAGTAGCTTAGGTTAGCTCCTCAAAACCATCCTAGGATGATATAGACACTAATTAATCACTCAAGGTGTAATGATCATAAGTAAATTATTATATAAACACAACTCAACTCAAGTTGATGAAAATTACATCCAAAATAGGGTCTGCACCATTCATTAATGGTGCTAGGCTGTTCAATATAGTACCACTAGATTATGGTAATAATGGGACTAGGATGAACAATAAATAGTTCAACTAGTCAATGGTAATATCCTACCCTGCTGTGGTTTGG
The DNA here is from genome assembly GCA_020271785.1 of Procambarus virginalis. Taxonomy (NCBI): domain Eukaryota; kingdom Metazoa; phylum Arthropoda; class Malacostraca; order Decapoda; family Cambaridae; genus Procambarus; species Procambarus virginalis. The sequence continues at coordinate 182,157 of WNGS01167087.1, read as the reverse complement.
CAATTGGTAAATATTGTATTTAGAACACTAGTGCAATATATATATTAAATAATTCTCTATTTTGGAGAAATAATATTCACAATTATTGATAATAGCCTCTATGAAACTTCTAATAATATCAAGAAGTATTAAATATTATTATTGACCTCGCAAAATTAACTCCACGAAATTCGTAGATAATCTCTCGCGAAATTTAACACCACGAACTCCGTGAACAATCTTGTGAGGACACAGCCACTAATTAGGCTGGCTTCAATATTAGCGCTATCATCCCACGGAAATAATACACCACCAAATAGGTGGTTGACCGTGAAACCGCTGAATCAGGTTGAACTGAGCTTGAGGGGCTCCTGAGCTCGCTCGAGGCAACGCCGCCGTCTTTGACTGGCTTTGTATAAATCATTCTGCACTAGTATATTGCATTTAATGAATCAACTGGTTAACTGGTTCATCCGGTACTCGATGAGACCAAATAATCTAGGTTCGAAGGACCAAATAATGTGGGAACTGGCTTGTGAGATTTATATTTAATTTATATGTGATAGGAAACACCGGCTTCAGGGTGGGGTCAGCCTATACATCAAAGACACACTCATCTGTACTGAGCTGCTAAACACCTCGAATGATATGGTGGAAGTGCTGATAATCAAAATAGAGATTATAAATGTAGTTATTGTCCTTGTATATAAGTCACCGGAGGCAAACCCTCAGCAGTTTAAAGACCAACTAATGAAAGTAGAACACTGCTTGGAAAACCTCACAAATCCAGCTCCGAACATCATTCTGCTTGGGGACTTCAACCTACGGCACCTGAAATGGAAGCACCTGGCTAATACAGTAATATCAGAAAGAATACCAGGAAGTAGCCTTAATGAACAGGCACATGCAAATGACCTGCTACGGATGTGCGACAGGTTTGCCTTAAACCAGCAAATAGTAGAACCAACCAGGAAGGAGAACACGCTGGACCTCATTTTCACTAATAATGATGAATTGATCAGGAACATAATGATTACAAATACCTGTTACTCAGATCACAACTTAATTGAAGTTATGACAACCATGGGAATAGACCTTCAAAACCAGTCCAGATTCCCGGTGGAGGAGATTTCAGCAAATTCAACTTCAATAATAAACAGATAAACTGGGAGCAAATAAACCAGGACTTCACAGAAATAAACTGGGAAGAACAGCTAGGAAATGCGAACCTGAACCAGTGCCTGGAAAAAATAAGCTCAGTAGCACTAGAAATATGTACAAACCGCATCCCCCTAAGAAAAAAGAGGAAGAGATGCAGATTGGAACGAGAACGTCGTTCCCTATATAGGCGAAGAAAACGAATCGCGGTACAACTTGAGAGTCGCACCCTATCTCAGGAACGGCGAAGAAGGTTAGGTAGCGAAATAGGAAAAATTGAACTCAAGCTACAAGAATCATACAAAACGCAGGAGAGGGAAAGAGAGCAAAAGGCCATCAGTGAAATAGAGAGAAACCCGAAATATTTTTTCTCCTATGCAAAATCAAGATCAAAAACCACATCTAGTATCGGGCCCCTGCGAAAGGAAGATGGAACTTTCACCGATGACAACAAAGAAATGAGCGAGCTACTGAGGAAGCAATACGACTCTGTCTTCAGCGAGCCATTAAACGCACTAAAGATCGATAACCCAAATGAATTTTTCATGGATATGATACCAACATCAAATCATATATCAGACGTCACCCTATCCCCACTGGATTTTGAAGAAGCCATAAACAGTATGCCTATGCACTCCGCACCAGGCCCGGATTCTTGGAACTCCATATTCATCAAGAACTGTAAAAAACCACTATCGCAGGCCCTTCACATTCTGTGGAGACAAAGCCTAGATACTGGCGTTATTCCTGATATACTAAAAACAGCAGAGATAGCACCACTTCATAAAGGAGGAAATAAGGCAGAGGCAAAAAATTACAGACCGATAGCACTAACATCGCACATCATAAAAATTTTTGAGAGAGTGCTAAGAAGTAAGATCACAAAATACATGGAATCACAGCATCTCCATAACCCCGGACAACATGGTTTCAGAACAGGGCGCTCTTGCCTGTCGCAGTTGCTGGACCACTATGATATGGCATTAGATGCTATGGAAGACAAACAAAACGCTGATGTAATTTACACAGATTTCGCAAAAGCTTTTGATAAATGTGACCATGGTGTTATTGCCCATAAAATGCGCTCAAAAGGAATTACCGGAAAAGTAGGCAGATGGATCTACAATTTCCTGACCAACAGAACCCAATGTGTAATAGTCAACAAAATAAAATCCAACCCGTCAACCGTTAAGAGCTCAGTCCCCCAGGGTACTGTGCTTGCTCCAGTACTTTTTCTCATCCTCATATCGGACATAGACAAGAACACAACCTATAGCACTGTATCATCCTTTGCAGATGACACTAGGATCTTCATGAGAGTAGGCAACATAGAGGACACGGCGAACCTCCAGTCAGATGTAGATCAGGTCTTTCTATGGGCTACAGAAAATAATATGGTGTTTAACGAAGACAAGTTCCAGCTCATGCGCTATGGAAAAAATGAAAATATAAAAACGGAAACCACGTACAAAACTCAGGCAAATCATAACATAGAACGAAAAGGCAATGTAAAGGATCTGGGTGTACTCATGTCGGAAGACCTTACCTTTAAAGAACACAATAAAGTAGCCGTCACAACTGCAAGAAAAATGACAGGTTGGATAACAAGAACTTTTCACACTAGAGATGCTATACCGATGATGACACTTTTCAAAACGCTTGTGCTCTCTAGAGTGGAGTACTGCTGCACAATGACAGCCCCTTTCACTGCTGGTGAAATTGCTGACCTGGAGAGCGTGCAGAGATCCTTTACTGCTAGAATCCACTCGGTAAAACATCTAAACTATTGGGACCGACTAAAGAGCCTAAATCTGTATTCCCTTGAGCGCAGGCGGGAGAGATACATAATAATTTACACGTGGAAAATATTAGAGGGGCTGGTCCCAAACCTGCACACAGAAATAACATCACATGAGACCAGAAGACATGGCAGGATGTGCAGAATACCCCGTTGAAAAGCAGAGGTGCAACTGGTACTCTGAGAGAGAACTCTATCAACATCAGAGGCCCGAGACTGTTCAACACGCTTCCACTACACATAAGGGACATAACTGGCAAACCCCTCACAGTGTTCAAGAGAGAACTGGATAAGCACCTCCAAAGGATACCTGATCAACCAGGCTGTGACTCATACGTCAGGCTGCGAGCAGCCGCGTCCAACAGCCTGGTTGATCAGTCCAGCAACCAGGAGGCCTGGTCGATGACCGGGCCGCGGGGACGATAAGCCCCGGAAGCACCTCAAGGTATCAAGGTATCAAGGTATATGAATTTATATAGAATTTATATTTACGTTAATTATATATTTCGATAGCAATTTGTATAATGTTAAGGGGACTGTATTTCTGCAATAATCTCACAAATCGATCCATACACATTAGGGGGGGGGTTATATTGAATTTATATATATGCAGCCAATCAAACTACAGTATTAACTACACATATTAGTATACATTAAGGAGGTTCCTTATCTTATTATACAGCAGGCCTTAGTCCACCAGATGTAACTAGGATGTAGACAACAAATTGTCCTCTTTGAGGCAGCTTCCATCACCCAGTAACTGATTCACAAGTTTGCTTCCTCTTCTTGACCTGTCAAAGGCACTAGCTGTAAAGCCAGAATCCTAATATATGACAGCTATATCAGAGAAAACACTGTACAATTAATCAGATAAGGACCAAGGCTTAATAACCTTTTATCAAGAGGCTGTTCGCAGTCTAACGGCTCGCCCTATCTACAGACATTAATGGCCAAAAATGATTAGATAAATGGGTTTCGGCAGAACACTTCCCTCGTGATTGTTGACAGCGTGTTGATGATGGCAGACCTTTGGTTTCCATAACACTTCGTCCAAGAGAAATTACGAAAGAAACGGAGTAAACAGGAGCCGTTTACTCCCGTGTGCCTCTGGTCTTAATAACAATGGCTGATAATAGGAGCCAAATTTGCTCCCTGCGCCAATGGCTGACCACACCCTACTCACTGACGCCTCCCTCACTTTGTAGAGATGTCAGTAACTTGATAGAAAGGTCACATTTACTTTATTTTGATACTAATAATTAAGTTAATTAAAATGAGATGTTTATGATGGTAAAAGTCCAAAGACTAATGTATTTAAGTATAATTCCCAGCAGAATAGCTGGTGAATTTATAATAGTATGTGGCAATGATATTCCGTTTTCTATAGATGGAAAATTCCACTACAAGTTACATTTTCTATGGTTAACTTGTTATACTATGGCAGCAATATTATCTGCAATTGCATGTATTATTATTAAATGGTGTCGGATTTTCCAACACCACTACCTGAGTATGGCCTCCTGCAACCGAGCAGGCATACTAGCTGAGTATGGACTCCAGCAACACAGCAGGCACACTTCCTGAGTATGGCCTCCGGCAACTCAGCATAGTAGCGTTAATTGAGACATAGACCGTGCGCTGTTGGAAATGACCAACAGTTTCATACATCTTTGTATTTTTATACAACTTTTGTATTACCCACAAGTAGTTACTAAAATCACTAATTTGTAGGTTAATCATTCATGATTTATACTAAACATATTGCCAGATTTTTCCGAGTCAGAGTGACGACGCGAGGACCGACAGGCGAAACATGAATTCTTTCCACATTAGTAGAATTTATAACAGAGTCCAGTTTATCATT
>WNGS01167087.1:163975-176358 GCA_020271785.1 Procambarus virginalis | reverse complement strand
AACAATGCCCACCGTATCACCCAAATCCTCCCCCCCCTTACCCAAGTATCCCCTGCTTCCCATTCCTGGTCTTCTTCTGGCCCAGGCAGGTGGCAGGCATGACCTAAGCCCTCCATCCCCAACTCCACCTCCCCCTAAACCCCTCTAAACTACACCACGGGAGGGCGTGCTCTCTCCACAAGCAATCCCTGACCCCCATCCTAAAGCACTCCCTGCCCCATCCCCAGGACCTCTTCCTGCCCCAAGCAGGCCTGAACAAGACCTAAGCCCTCCATCCCCCACTCCACCTCCCATGATCCCCTGGCAACTACCTCACAGCAGGATGAGCCTACCCAAGTTGCAATGACCATGGAACAACTTCCTACACTTATGGGGAGTGAGGTGAAAATTAATATAGGAAAGTGGGCTTCAAGGTAATGTACTCAAACATCGATTGGATTACCAATAAAGCAAGTGAACTGGCGGAAAGGGCGCAATAAGAAAACCCAGATGTAATAGGGCTCATGGAAATTTAATTGTCAGGAGTCATAACAGATGCTGTGTTTCCCAAGGACTACTATATAGTAAGGAAAGAGAGGGAAGGGAAAGAAGGTGGAGGAGTGGCCCTGCTGATAAGGAAGGACTGGAGTTTTGATGAGATGGAAATTCCGGGCTGTGACGGGTTCAGAGATTACATAATAGGAACTATAACAATGGGTGGACCTAAGATAGTAGTGGCAGTCAATTACAACCCTCACCTAAATGACAGAAGACCTAGACAGGAGTTTGATAGGAACAACATGACATTCAATAATATAATAGAGAGAGCAGCTTCAGTTGCCTGCAGGAATGGCTCAAGACTCTTAATCATGAGTGATTTCAATCATGGAATGATATACTGGGAGAATAGGGACCCACATGGTGGTGCAGATACATGGAGAGCTAAACTCTTGGAAAGGCAACAAGTAACTTTCTGAGCCAGCACGTCAGGGAACCCAAAAGAGTGAGAGGCAATGATGAGCCAGCTAGACTGGACTTGATATTGACCCTGAATGCGTCAGAAATAAGGGATGTCAAAGTTGAAGCCCCATAGGAATGAGTCACCTGTGTATTGACATTTGAGTACTTGGTGGAGGTAGGGATAACCTATCCAAGGTTGGGATTGGAAGAGAAAAGACTAAATTACCGAAGTGAAAAATATGACGAGGAGGAACTCCTAAGGGGAATACCATGGGAAACAGAACTTAGAGACAAGACTGAACAGGATATGATGAATTATGTCACCCAGAAGTGCCAGGAAGCTGCAGACGGGTTTATCCCGGTCCAAAAGGAGAAAAACGAAAAACAACATAAAAATCCATGGTTCAATCAGGAATGTAAGGTAGCGAAACAACTGAGTAAAAGAACATGGAGAAACTACAGAAAGAACAGAACACCGGAGAGCAGGGAGAGATACCAGAGGGCCAGAAATGAGTACCTTAGAGTGAGGAGGGAAGCAGAGAGACAGTATGAAAATGACATCGCGAGTAAAGCCAAGACCCAACCAAAGCTGCTCCACAGCCACATCAGGAGAAAACAGCAGTGAAGGAACAAGTGATGAAACTGAGAAAAAGGGAGAACAGATACTCAGAGAATGACAAGGAGGTGTGTGAAGAACCCAACAAGAGATTCCAGGAGGTCTTCACAATAGAACAAAGAGAAGTCCCTGCCCTAAATGAGGAGGAGGCAAACCAAGCAACCTTGGAGGAATTTGACTTCACCAGTGATGAGGTCAAAAGGTGTCTGCTGGAGCTGGATGTGACAAAGGCTGTTGGGCCTGACAGAATCTCACCATGGATACTAAAGGAAGGTGCAGAAGCACTAAGTGTGCCACTCTCTATGGTGTATAACTGGTCACTGGAAACAGGAGACCTTCCAGAAAGTTGGAAGACAGCTAACGTAGTAGTCCCAATAAACAAGAAGGGTGACAGGCAAGAGGCACTGAACTACGTGCCAGTTACCTAACATGTATACCATGCAAGGTGATGGAGAAGATCGTGAGGAAAAGGCTCGTAGAGCATCAGGAGGGAAATATCTTTGTATCACACCACCAACATGGGTTCAGAGATGGTAAATCGTGCCTCACAGGTTTAATAGAGTTCTATGACCAGGCAACAAAAATTAGGCAGGAAATAGAAGGGTGGGCAGACTGCATTTTCCTGGACTGCCAGAAAGCCTTTGACACAGCACCCCATAAAAAGCTGTTAAAAAAGTTGGAGCAACAGGCAGGAGTAAAAGGGAAAGTGCTCCAGTGGATAAAGGAGTACTTAAGCAATAGGAAACAGCGAGTAACTGTCAGGAGAAAGACATCAAAGTGGCGAGATGTCACCAGCGAAGTGCCACAGGGCTCTGTACTTTGAGCCATCCGGTTTCCAATATATGTAAACGATCGTCCGAAAGGTATAGACACATTCCTCTCAATGTTTGCTGATGATGCAAAAATTATGAGAAGAATCAAGACAGATGAAGATAAACAGAGACTACAGAATGACCTGGACAAACTGGAGGAATGGTCTAGAAAATGGCTGCTAAAATTCAACTCAGGAAAGTGTAAAGTCATAAAATTTGGCGAAGGGAGCAGGAGGCTGAACACAAGGTACCATCTGGGAGGTAAAATCCTGCAAGAGTCAAATAGAGAGAAAGATCTGGTGGTTGACATCACACCGAACCTGTCCCCAGAGGTCCACATCAAAAGGATATCATCAGCAGCACATGCTAGGTTGGCCAACATAAGAACTGCCTTTAGAAACTTGTGTAAGGAATCGTTCAGGACCCTGTATACCACTTATGTCAGACCAATCCTGGAATATGCAGCTCCAGCCTGGAGTCCATACCTAGTTCAGCACAAGACAAAGTTAAAGAAGATTCAGCGGTATGCCACCAGGCTCGTCCTGGAACTGAGAGATATGAGCTACTAGGAAAGGCTAAATGAGTTGAACCTCACGTCCCTGGAAAACAGAAGAGTAAGGGGAGACGTGATAACCACATACAAAATTCTGAGGGGAATTGACAAGGTGGACAAAGACAAATGCTTCAGCACGGGTGGAACACGAACAAGGGGACACAGGTGGAAACTTAGTACCCAGATGAGCCACAGAGACGTTAGAAAGAATTTTTTCAGTGTCAGAGTAGTTAATGAATGGAATGCACTAGGAAGTGATGTGGTAGAGGCTGACTCCATGCACAGTTTCAGACATAGGTATGATAGAGCCCAGTAGGCTCAGGAATCTGTACAACAGTTAATTGAGGGTTGTGAGGCTGGACCAAAAAGACGACGCAAAACCCCCGCAAGCACAACTAGGTGAGTACTAGCTGAGTATGAACTCCAGCAACAGGGCAGAACCACTGGCTGAGTATGGTCTCCAGAAACACAGCAGCCACACTTCCTGTGTATGGCCTCCAGCAACACAGCAGACACAATCGAAGAGTATGGCCTCCATCAACTCAGCAGGCACACACTACCTGACTATGGCCTCCAGTAATATAGCAGGCACAATCTATGAGTATGGCTTCCAGCAACACAGAAGGCACACTACCTGAGAATGACCTCCACCAACACAGCAGGCACACTAACTGAGAATAGCCTCCAGCAGGCACACTTCCTGAGTATGGCCTCCAGCAACAGAGCTGGAACACTAGATGAATATGTTGACCAGACTACACACTGGAAGGGAAGGTGAATGGACGACGTCGTTTCGGTCCGTCCTGGACCATTCACAATCGGCTTGAGAATGGTCCAGGACTAATCGAATCGTCGTCGTCCCTTCACCTTCTTGTGTGTGGTCTGGTCATCATACTTCAGCCACATTATTGTGACTCATCGTCTGCATGTAGATGAGTATTGTCTCCCAGCAACAAAGTAGGCACTCTACCTGAGTATGGCCTTCAGCAACACAGCAGGCACTCTACCTGAGTATGGCCTCCAGCACCACAGCAGCACCCTACCTGAGTAGCACTCAGCAGGCACACTACCTGAGTATGGCCTCCAGCACCACAGCAGGCACACTACCTGAGTACGTCCTCCTGCAACTCAGCAGGCACACTACCTGAGTATTGCCTCCAGCAACTTAGCAGGCACACTACCTGAGTATGGCCTCTAGCAACACAGCAGGCACACTACCTGAGTACGGTTTCCAGTAACACAGCTGGCACACTCCCTGAGTATGGCCTCCAGCAACACAGCAACCACACTAGCGAGTATTCTCACAGTAACACAGCACGAACAATAGATGAGTATTTTTGAAAATAACCAAGTTTTCATACATTCTTTGCATTTTTATACAACATTTTGGTATTAACCACACGTAGTTACTAAAATCACTAACTTGTAAAATTAATCAGAATAATAGTTCATACAATGCAGTATCCTGCCAGATTTTTCCTAGTCTTCATGACGCCTACTGGAAATATCTCCACATTGTTGGATTTAAGCAGAGTCCAGCTAATTACTTTCCTTTTCTAAGGATAATCCCTTATTAATAAGTTTATTTCCGTAGCACATTACCGCTTACTGGAACTTGCATATGTAGGTAAAATTAACCACTCCAGTGGAAATTATTAAAAGGTAAAACAATTCCACTTTATTTTCCTCTCATTTATTTACGCAGCTTTAATAAATCGACTTACGCTGCGAGAGGTTATATTATAACAAGAAACATTTAAATGTGACATAAATATTCGTCACAATCTCTTCCTTTCCCAATTAATTCTGAAATATATCAATTCATTTGCGCTCGAGGTACCTACCGAGAGCTACTTGTACCTACTTGTGCAAACGGGAAAGGGAGGAAGGAGACTTGGACGCCATTAATAGCGTGCAAGGTGAGGAAGCAACAGCAGCCATCTTGCACAGTCTTTCACTCTGACGTCTTATTATTCGCTCCTACATCTGTGAGACCGTTGCCACAATATTTTGGCAAACAACAGCCATGTCCTGGAACCAGTGTAATGCCAATTCAGTAGTCAACGTCCTTCACGCAACAGCTGAGAACGAAGGATATGGCGTTGTTCTCTTCATCAACGTACACACGGCTCGGCAACTATTATTTCCTTTCTGTTTCATGTGATCACAATAACATTTAGGCTAGTTGTCGTTAAACCGAATGCATAAAACTAAAAACCAGTACGGTTCTTTTCTAGTAGTCTCCATGATTTATTTAGGAAATAAAATTCATTATTTACTTTAGAAGAATTCTTGATTGCCAGATATATCAATCATTTCTCTTGTGAAAGAACTCTGCAGTATTAGAATATCTATATTAATTGTGTAGAAGTAGTTACACTGTAGAATTCTACAGTGTAACTGCCTTTCCGCTCCCGAGTCCACGCCGAGCAAGAAGATAGGCTACTCCACGGTCACGTGGAACGATTTACCTGATGCAACAAGTCATCAGTGGAGCATGGCAGCCGATTTCACGTCTCTTATTATTTACAGCTAAGCTGTTAACAGTTATTTGTAGATACTAACAACTTAGTTATATTAATGATCTATTGAGATCATATCAACTAACCCCTTATATTTGCTATTAATTATTTCTTATTGCTATATCATACTGAGGTGCATTTACCTCCAATAATTTATTATAACCATTTTTATTATATTTATATTTTTCTTCTAGTGACTAACCAGCACCGGATTATTAGTGCTGGTGATAATAATTACTTAGCGCCTGTACCCCCCAATTTGGGTGAGAGAATTTGACTCATAATTGATTAAAAAGTACAGTCACTATTATGATCCACAGGACACTAGTTCTTGGAATTAATATCAACCCACTTGCTTACTTAGTTTTCCAATTTTTCACAAAAAGTGGTGGTCCATCGCTGGTATCGAAAGCAATGATTATTCTATTAATATTGAAGTCAGATTTTCCCCCTGAAGTTTGGTCCACCGAACTGATGTACCGTAATTAAGGTTCACACTATATTTGATGAACTATAATAATTAATATTTACTAACACTAATTTTGTGTTACCATTATTAAACTATACATATAGTTCATTTACTCCTGTCAGCAGACTGCCCATATTATTGCCTAAAACCACATAAACTATGAGTACTGATTCAACAAAGTCAGTAAATTCCTTAACATTTCAGGGTCCAGTATATAACCCAAATTACTGATCCCATATAATTAATCAAATAATTAATCGTTACTAACCATGATAACATCATATTCCTCAATTAGGAAGTACAGTCAGGTGTTAATATTATTTACGGCAGTAGAATACTTGCCAAACACATTATAACCTCGCGTTAATTAAATTTCTTATATACGTATATCTTGCAAGTATTTACACTCTATATCAAACCACAAAAAATCCCCCAAAGCACAGCACTATTATATACACCTTTTTGGACCATTTCTGTATTAATGCCAACCTCTAATAGGGTAGGATATTTTAGACTGTAATTGTACTGAGGCATGTATAAGTGCAGACTAAATTATTTAATTAATTTCCTAGGTAAGATTTATTTTAACTAGTCTGTGCTAGAGTACTGGTATAATATTATATAATATATATATATATATATAATATATATATATATATATATATATATATAATATATATATATTAATATGACCGAAAAACTAAAATTAATAATTCTAACACGAATTTTCTCGATTTCTTATGTTTCTTTTCACTGTTGATGGTAAATGAAAAATCATTCTCCAAAATTCATTTTTATTTCTAGTCTGACGCGACACTTGAGCGCGTTTCGTAAAATTTATTACATTTTCAAAAATCAGAGATACAACTGACGATTACTATAAAACCAAGAAAACGGCCAGGCTACTCATGAGAAACTCTCCAGACACAGAGAGAACGCTCTAAAAGAGACCAACGTCGTCTATGCCTTCAAATGCCCTCTTGGGGACTGTAAGCCTAAAAAAACTCAGTATAGGCAAGACAACAAATCTCTTTCCAGGCGTTTAACGATGCTAAGCAAAAGGGCTCCATTAAGGAACATATAATCTCTTCCCCAACCAAACCATCACCAGAGAAATCTTAGCAAACAACACAGACTTCATCGATAGATACAGCGACAGCAGGCGGCTTGACATCTGCGCCTGATGACATCTGCATTAATCTTACTTTTTCGGTCATATTTAATAATATAGTCTACAGGAAAGACTGCTACAAAAAATATACTAATATATTATATATATATATATATATATATATATATATTATATATATATATATATATATATATATATATATATATATATATATATATATATATATATATATATATAGATATATATATATATATAATATATATATATATATATATATATATATATATATATATATATATATATATATATATATATATACATATATATATGCGAACAAGCCTGAATGGTCCCAGGACTATATGCAACTGAAAACTCACACCCCAGAAGTGACTCGAACCCATACTGCCAGGTATGCATGCAACTGGTATGTACAGGGACGCCTTAATCCGCTTGACCATCACGACCGGACAATAAGGAAGTGATAGCCGAAGCTATTTGAACCACTTCCCCGGCGGCACTCGGATGGTAATCTTGGGCATAGCATTTTATCAAATCACCTCATTCTTTGGAGCACACGTGAGGAACACAAATGCGAACAAGCCTCAATGGTGTCCAGGACAATATACAACCCGTCCTCGCAAATTCGTATAGTCAATATTGACTTATTAAATACGTGCATAGGTGATATACTAAACATAATAGTTTACCTTGAAAAGCTTTATAGAAAACACCGACCTTACCTAACCTTGTTAGTATGTTAAGATAAGCATCTTATTGCTTCGTAATTACAATTATTACTTAACTTATACCTATAATAGGTTAAGTAACAATTGTAATTACGAAGCTATAAGATGCTTAATCTTAACATACTAACAAGGTTAGGTAAGGTCGGTGTTTTCTATGAAGCTTTTCAAGGTAAACTATTATGTTTAGTATGTCACGTATGCACGTATTTAATAAGTCAATATTGATTATACGAATTTGCGAGGACGGGTTGCTATATGCAACTGAAAACTCACACCCCAGAAGTGACTCGAACCCATACTGCCAGAAGCAACGCAACTGCTATGTACAGGGACGCCTTAATCCGCTTGACCATCACGACCGGACAATAAGGAAGTGATAGCCGAAGCTATTTGAACCACTTCCCCACCGGCACTCGGATGGTAATCTTGGGCATAGCATTTTATCATATCACCTCATTCTTTGGGGCACACGTGAGGAACACAAATGCGAACAAGCCTGAATGGTCCCCAGGACTATATTGTGGGGAAAACTTGACTCCAATAACTAATAATTAAATAAATATATATACTTCGATAGCTATGAAGGACCACCACTTTTTGAGAAAAAGTGGAAAACAAAGAGACAATGGAAAAACTGATCCCAAGAACTAGTGTCCTATGGATCTTAGTAAGAATGTAATTCTTATATAAATGGAGTCAAATTAACTTACACAAAATTGGGGGTTACATGCTAAAAGATGAATACATCCCTAGCATTATTCTGGTGCTGGTTCTTCACCAGAGTAAATCAAATATGAAAGTAAATAAGGTTGAATATATAATATTAATTGGAGGTAAATGCACCTCAATATACTACTGAAATGTTGAACAGCATCGGTAAATCAATGGATTAGTGTAATTGATCTCTTTAGGAGATCGCTACTGTAACTATAGTTATTGCTACAGATAAAAAAGGGACAGCTTAGCTGTAAATCTAGTGAGGTGTAATCAGTTGCTACGCTCCACCGACGACGTGTTGCATAGGGCAAATTGTTGCACGAAACGGTGGGGAAGCCTAGCACCTCAGTTGAAGTCGCCTTGGTACTAAAAGGCAATTACATTGTAGAAATCTTCTACATAATAATTAACTACAAATAAATCCTAAATCATAAGGATAACAGTGGAAATTATCAGCTAATGTCTGAGCAATTTATATTCAAGCACTGTAAATTCTTTACGGAGAAAATAAACTAATAATCGTCTATTTAGATGGTAAATTTACTAAAGACACTTAGGAGATTTTGTTATTTTGCATTCGGCCTAACGACTGCTAGCCTAAATGTTAATTGTGGCCACATAATAACAAAAAGGTAAACCTAGCTGCCAAGCCGCATGTCGTTGATGTGGAGACTTGAGCAATTTTTCGTCCTCCAGCTGCTGCTTGAAAGGCGTTGACTTTGGAGCTGCTCATATGCTTGTCTAGGACACGGCTAATGTTATGCCAGATAACGTGGCACCGCTCAACTGGTCGTGGGAGCGAAATAAGTAGGGTCAAAACGTAGCTATGCTACACGCTGTCAATGGCGTCCGAGTCGTCTCTCGTTTTCTCGTGTCTAGTGACGCTCTCCCGTCTTCCTCCTCTTACTTATTGCGCATGCTCAGCTCTCGATATACATCTCGAGCGTAAATGAATATGTATATATCGCAATTGACTAAGGAAGGAAGAGGTAATAACGAGTATTAATATCACATTAAATTCTTCTGTGATAAAATAGAATTTCTCGTAACATAAATTAGATTATTAATTAAAGTTGTGCAACTAATCGAGGAAATTAAAGTAAAATCATTTACAACAAAGTAATTTCCTCTAGAATGTTTAATGTTAACTAAATAAGGGAGCTCCAGTAAGTAGTAGTATACTACGAAATTAAACTTATTAGTAAGTAACTATTTTTAGTAAAGGAAATGACAAACTAGATTCTTGTTATAAATCCAACTAAATGTGGAGAAAATTCATGTTACTGCCTGTCGTTCCTCACGTCGTCACTCTGACTAGGAGGAATTTGGCAATGAATAAATCATGATATTGATTTAATTTACAAGTTAGTAATTTTAGTAACTACTTGGTTAATACAAAGGTTGTATAAATACAATGATGTAGAAAAACTGTTGGTTATTTCCAACATATATGCAACTGAAAACTCACACCCAGAAGTGATTCGAACCCATACTGCCAGGAGGGAGTCCGCCTGGAGCTGCCGTGGGGTACAGACGTGTCGTCTGGCCTCTGGTGTTTGAGGTGTTTGCCGTTTTCGTCACCAGAGGGGGTGTGGGAGTTTCTGCCCCCCCCCCTGTTGTTGCTGCGGGCTGCGTGTTGACGTGGCGAGCTTACCCTGGGTGGTCCCCTTCCATCTATTAAGCGCGTGAACTCCGTGGGCCTGGAGTTCACTGGTCGTGCTGGATATCGGAAATAGCCGTGGTCTGTGCGACTGCTTCATGTCCCTGTGATGGACGTTGACGGTATTGAGCTTGTGACTGCCCATCGAGTTGTCATGAAGCTTGTGACGGAGAGGTATACCGTGCCTTCCTCAGTCGTTACGAGGGACGCTCGTTGTCGATGCGGGTGGTGCCGGCTCTGTCTCCATATCCGACCGGAGTGGTGCGCTGACTTATGTCAGTGTGCATGGGGCGCCCCTGGAGTTTCCCGAGGATCTTCTTCGGCGTTACTTTCAGCGGTTTGGAGCGGTCATCAGTGTGAGGGTCAACACGATATCCTCTGGGAGGTATGCCGGGAGACGGACGAACATTCGCACCTTGGGGATGCGCCTGCGGTCGGATATTCCATCTTCGGTCCGGCTCTGGGGTGCTACATCCGGGTGTACTATGCCCGACAGCCTCGGACCTGTTTCCGGTGTGGCCTGGTGGGGCATCAGGCTGCCGGGTGCGATGCGGCTCCGGTTGCCCCTGTCAACCTATTCAGGGAAGAAGATTTCCCTCCGCTTCCCCTGGACGAGGACTCCGGGATGCAGTGACCGACCCGCTCGTTGTTGCGGCTACCCCGGCGTCGCCTGACGTTCCCCCGGATGTCGCCGGCCCTCCTCAGGATGTTGCGATGCCATCGGTGGATCCTCCTGCTCCATGGGCCTTTCTGCTGCGCCCTCCTCACCGTCTGCTCACCTGTCTTCAGCTGCTGCGCCTGGCCCTGCATCCTCGCCTCGGATCCCGGCTGTGCTGGTGCTGGGTGGCTGTGGGGTCCCTGTTGTGTGTGGTCCGGTTTCCCCTGTGGTCGAGGCTGCTGCCGTTTTGCGGCGGACGTCAGTTCGTCCGGCTAGTAGTGCCCATGTTTCTGGGTCGGCTTCCGGCTGACGATCAGGCCGGTGCCCAAACGATCCCGGCCTTCGTCGTCTCCCTGGGCCGATGTTGGGGACTTTAGTGACTGTGAGGCCTCGGGTGTGGATGGAGTGGTTCCGGTTACGTTGCTGGCTCCGCATTAGTGGTGGCGGACGTCCATGCGCCTGCTGACATTGGTGTCCGTGTCTCGGGTGTGCCTGCTGTTCCTTCTCCGCCGGGGGCCTCTCCGCGGTGGGGAGTGGTGGCCTCCGCTGCCGGAGTGGGGGGGATGGTGGGTCTGGGCGTGGCCTGGTGGTGACCTTACGGAAAGATGTGCGCGGTTCGGTTCCCCCGCGGTCGTACGGTGGTGTGCCCGTGGGCGCTGGTGCCCCTGTGGTGGTGCCTTCTACCACGCTCCCTCCTCGAGGTTGACCGTTGGGCACTTGGCCGGGTCACCGAAGTCTGTGATGCCGTCGGTCACTGGTCGCGGGTTGCTGAGCTACCTTTCGGCGATGAGGTGTGGGACCATGTACCGGTCACTCGGTTCCGGTGTGATACGGTTTGGGTGCCATGTTTGCGGGTGTTTGTGGCCAACGTCCCGGATAAGATGGCGTCCCCGGTGGATGGTCAGGACCCTTGGCAGTGGTTACGATGGGAGGCGTACCATGTACGCTTCTCTCGGGACGCGTTTCCGCGCAAATACGAGTGATTGTATTCTTTTGTGCTGTGTGCCCTTCTGGCTGTTTTGTCTGCCTTCTGGTAGTTTGTGCCCGTGCCTCTCCCTTTGTTTTGTGGCGAGGGGGTGTTGGGGTGTGTGTGTGTCTGGCTTCATGTCTTAACTTTCATGTTGTTAACGTGCCCTATGTGTTTTTATTTTATGCTTACGTGGGTGTATTAGTTTTTGTTTGATTGATTTGTGTGGCTTATGTGTGGTGTATTCTTATTGCATTTTTGTAATACTTCCGTTTGTTCATTCTGTGTTTTGTTCTCGGTCCTTCAGCCGGTGTTTGTTTTGTTGTTGTGTATGTAACGATGGTTTTCTTTTGATTGCGTGTTATCCATCTTGATTTTTGTTTATACTGTTCTGTTTTGACATGCTCCTGTGTTTTGTTGTTTTGCATTTGTTTATCTTTTGTACTGTCTTTTCAATGCCTTTCCGAGTTTTGTAATTTGTATACTGTACTGTCAGCCCTTCTGGCTGGTGGTTTTCTTTTTTTTTTCTTTGTTTTGAAATGTTTTCTATTTGTTTTTTATTGTATTTAATTTGCATGTTTTGCATGTAAAA
>WNGS01167087.1:112181-145385 GCA_020271785.1 Procambarus virginalis | reverse complement strand
GTAGAAAAGGAGGCATTGGGTCTGATATTGTCATTCAAGAAATTTTAAATTTACCGTTCAGGTAATAAGGTGCTAGTGTTTACTGACCACAATCCCTTGTTTCATTAATATGATGAAAATCAAAAACCAACGAATTCTGCGCTGGCCATTGTTTCTACAAGAATTTAATGTGAGATTAAACATATTCCGGGCAGGCAGAATGTCATTGCTGATGCTCTGTCCAGAAGTTTTTGTATATGAATGTACCATGAGTGAAATATTCTTTTACTTATCATTTTTACTTCGGAAAAACTGCCATTGATCTTCAATCCATTGCATTTTTTTTCTTGGAGGTGGAGTGTTAACGTACCCCTATTGGATACGTATATAAATATAAATAAATAATATTCCATGTATCATTACTTGTATGTGCATATTTTTATATCATTAATTGTATGTATATTATATCATTACTTGTATGATATATCAGTACTTGTATGTTCTTGTATGTTCATATCTTTACTTGTATGTGCTGATATGTTATAGTGTTTGGTGATCCGTGTGCGGACCGAACCGTGAGAAACCGTTATTATATTTTTTTTGTGTGTCGCTTCCCGTGAGAAAGTTATAGTTTTGTGCTGATCACTTGTTGGCAAACTGTGGGAAACCGTTATTATTGTCCACGAAGATGACAATAGTTGTGGGATATTATTTCTGCCATGTTGGCAGTTGACAACATATTCTTTTATTTTATAAATATTATCTATATATTAGTAACTACATTATTTCTGTGTATACATGTAAATCTGATCATTCCTTATTTTAGTTAAGTAATCCCATTATATGGCTCCATGTAAGTAAGATTATATAAGAAAAAAACTGTCACTTAAAATGTTGTGCAGAAGCGACATCGGCTTCTGCCGTGGAACATTATTCAGTAACTGTTTGGACACTGGAGGGATCACATCTAGGAGTAAAGTTTGTACCATTATATCTATTCTGTTCTGTTGTAATATGTTAGTCTGTGGAGACATAATATTATTTTGATTTACATGTGATTTCCCATATGTTGATTTACCTATAATATAAATTAATTACTTAAGTATATTTATAATATATATATTTATTTTAATTGAGTGATTTCTTAGTCCTAAGGGGGTGATTAATTCTAAATCTTGCCTGTACAAACAATGGGATTATACTGGTGACCCACCTTGACATTGCAGCATCGGTAAATGTCCTAGACTACAAGATTTTGTTGCTGTACGGTCACGAGCATTAATGAACGATTTGAAACATCGATGCCATCTTGTTTATGTGTGCCAATCCGGTGTGAGTGCCGGAGTTATATCCACTGCCAGATCCTTCTCTCTTTCTGATTGCTGTAGCTGCCTTCCCTGTATGGTGTATCTGCTTTCCCCATATTGTGTAGCTGCCTTGCTCTGTATGGTGTAGCTGCCCTCCCCCTTATAGTGTAGTTGCCATTTGGTCTCCTCTTTCTCTTTCCCATCTCCATGACCATACAATTATTAGAGTTGAATTCCAGCAACCATTTGCCTAGGTCCATGACCAATTCCAGCCTGGAGTTTGTCAAGGGACTCCTGTCACTTTCAATAGTCTCATCGTTTTTTCGTTCTTCATCAGCTTTGCATCTGCTGCAAACATCGACATGTCTGAGCTCACTATCCTGAGGAGGTCGTTCACACGAAGGAACAGCACCGGCCCCAGGAGTGAGCCTTGTGGGACCTCCCTTGTTACATCCCTCCGGCTGGTTCCCCTCCTTTCTGCCTGTGACTCTTTGTTTTCTGTCCTAATATACTCTCTTACCCAGGTTGGTGTCTTTCCAGTATCCCAGCTGCTTCTCCATCTTGAACAACAGAATTTAATGGGGAACAGTGTCAAAAGCTTTTTGACAGTCTAGAAAAATACAGTCAACCCAGCCTCCATTTTCCTGTCATATTTTAGTAACTTTGTCATAATACTCAATCAAAGTTAGTCCTTATTCATGCAGCCTCTAACCCGGTTTTCTTAATTATCTTCTTTCTCTCTGAAACCTTAACTGCTTCAGTAGGTTTTGTCTGGTCTGCTAATCTCTTGGGACAAACATTGTTCTGGAATCCCAGGTAATAATACTATCTCACAACAAGCTTGCACACAAGACGTATCCCACATTTAGTAACCGACAGCTTTAATAATAGATCTTTAGCATCTATATAAACAGCTAACCGTTACAACTCCCCCACTCTTATTTTTTAGGCATTTTTTTAGTCCAAATAAACATGATGTTTCTTATCCTAATCCTTAACTTTATATAATAAAATTGAAACAATGCCTAAAAAAATTAAATCTACCCTATCTAAAAATCATTACAATCTACACATTGCATAGCAATCATCAGCTGAAATCAGAGGCTGATCCAATCCATCGAATCCAGAGTATCAGGTTGACAGTCCAACAATCTTCCCATGCCTGAAGAACAAATCATCCTATCACCTGAATTGATATAATTAAATTCAATACCCTATCCTTATAAAAAAATCTAGCTAAATTATCATTGGCTAGAATCTGCTTCTGCCATCAACGTGTTCCAATCTGAACCCGAACACATATCAAATCTAATACCGGGTGAAGTCTCACTACGTCAGCAGAGGAACATTGAACTCCTCAAAGTTCATCCCATGTGTTCCCTCAGCACCCATATTCAATATTAATGTCCACACGACATTCTCCCAACCTTTAATAAAAATAAAACGCAGTCTTTATTATCAATACTTACTTCTAAAATGACAGGAGGGCCTGACGGCTGAGCGCATGGGATTCGTCGTCCTAGGGTCCAGGGATCGATTCCCGGCGGAGGTGGAAACAAATGGGCAGAGTTTCTTTCACTCTGATGCTCATGCTCACCTAGCAGAAAATAGGAGTTAGACAGCTGCTTCCTGTGTGTGTAAAATAAAATAAGTTGATTGATTGACAGTTGAGAGGCGGGCTCAAAGAGCCAGAACTCAAAGAGTCAGAACTCAAAGAACAAGCACAACTAGGTGAGTTAAACTATGTGCGTACTAGCTGAATATAACCTCCATCAACACAGCATGCGCATTGACTGAGTATGGTCTTCGGCAACACAGCAGGCACACTAGCTGAGTACGGACTCCAGCAACACAGCAGACACATTAGCTGAGAATGGCCTCTATCAACACAGCAAGCACATTAGCTGAGTATGGCTTCCAGCAACATTGCCGGCACATTAGCTGATAATGGGCTTCAGTAACACAACAGACACTGGCTGAGTATGGCCTCCAACAAGACAGCAGGCACTAGCTGAGTACGGTCTTTAGTACAATAGCAGACACTAGCTGAATACAGTCTCCAGCAAAACAACAGACACATTAGCTGAGCATGGCCTCCAGTAACACAGCAGGCAATGTAGCTGACTATGGCCTCCTGCAACACAGCAGGCACTCTTGCTGAGTATGGCCTCCAGCAACACTTCAGGCACACTAGTAGAGGATAGAATCCTACAACACATCAAGCACACTAGCTGATTATCGCCTCAGGCAACACGGCTGGTACCCTTGCCGAGTATTGCCTCCAGTAATACACCAGGTACAATACCTTAATATAGCCTCCAGAAACACAGCAGGTACAGTACCTGCCTGCGAATGGAACTGAAGGCTGAATTCAATGAACCATCTGTGAGGTGATATCCTGCAAGAGTCAATAGAGAGAAAGATCTGGGGGTTGATATCACATCGAACCTGTCCCCAGAGGCCCACATCAAAAGGATATCATTAGCAGTATATGCTAGACTGACCAACATAAGAACTCCCTTTAGAAACTTCTGTAAGGTATCGTTCAGGACCTTGTATACCACTTATGTAAGATCAATCCCAGAGTATGCAGCTCCAATGTTGAGTCCAAATCTAGTTAAACACAAGACAAAGTTAGAGAAGATTCAGAGGTATGCCACCAGATTGGTCCCAGAACTGAGAGGTATGAGCTTTGAGGAAATGCTAAGAGAGCTGAACCTCACATCCCTGGAAAACAGAAGGGTAAGGGGAGACATGATAACAACCTACAAAATTCTCAGGGGGAATTGACAGGGTGGACAAAGACAAACTCTTTAGCACGGGTAGAACACGAACAAGGGGACACAGTCGGAAGGTGGAAACATAGCACCCAGATGAGCCACAGAGACATTAGAAAGATTTTTTTCAGTGTCAAAGCAGTTATCAAATGGAATGCGTTAAGTAGCGATGTGGTGGAGGCTGACTCCATACACAGTTTCATATGTAGATTTGATAGAGCCCAATAGGCTCAAGAATCTATACACCAGTTGATTGACAGTTGAGAGGCGGGACCAAAGAGCCAGAACTCAACCCCTGCAAGCACAACTAGGTGAGTACAACTTGGTAAGTACTACCTGAGTAAGGCCTCCAGCAATACTGCAGGAACACTGGCTGAGTATGACCTCCAGCAAAACAGCAGCCACACTATCTGAGTATGGCCTCCAGTAACACGGTAGGCACACTACCTGAGTACGGCCTACAGCAATACCGCAGGAACACTGCCTTAGTATAGTCTCCAGCAACACTGAAGGAATATTAACTGAGTAAGGCCTCCAGCAACCAACCCATCCGAGTCCAATACACCCAAACCTTAGCTACTGCAGCCTAGCATAACAATCTATGTAAATAAAAATTGAAATGTTCGTTTGTGCATAAGCGCTAATCTCCAAAAGTTCTTTACCGATTCCTTTGAATTTTTCATACAACATTCCATTCGCATCCAAGCAGGTTTTTTATACACTTACTATATAGATGTCACGTCTGTGACGGTAAAAAAAAAAACAGGCTTTTTCTGAAAAACTGTGTTTTTCATGTGAGGAAAACCTTCAAAACCTCTTTACCGATTCCTTTGAAATTTTGACGCAACGTTGCATTCGAATAGGCGCGTCTTTTTATATATCTACTATATACATGCCTCACCTGCGACAGGAAAAAAACATGATTTAATAAAAAACAGTGCCATCCGTTGGACGTAAGAGCAACACACGCTGTAGTCTCCGAAAGTACTTCACCGACTGCTCTTGATTATGACACAACGTTGCATACAAATAGTCGCGTCTTTTTATATACCTACTATATAGATGCCTCCCCTGTGACAGGTAAAAAAAACATGTTTTTTCGAAAAACAGCGCCATCTGTTGCACATAATAGCAACATGCACGATGTACTAAATATGTCATGAATTCCATTTCAATGTTTCCGATTGCATTGATAAATTATATTTTCATAGATTTTGATTTATTTAACTTTTTATTGAATTACTTTGTGACATTGCGTTGGAATTGAGCTGTGTTGTTTACCAGAGCGTTCATTTTGTAAGTATAAATATAGATGCCACACCTGTGACAGGTAAAACTATGCTTTCCTTGAAAAACAGCACCATCTGTTGCATGCAAGAGCAACACTCATGCTAATACTAATATGTTACAATTCTGTAACGTACGGTTATGTTACGTTGTTGGGTAGATTAGATACACAGTGTTTAGTGAGTATCATATTTATTTAGTAGTCCTGGATACAGCAGTGTCGTAAACGTTGAGACGGAGCTTGGAGCAGAGCAGAGAGCTGAGTGTGGCCAGAATCGCGAGCTCTATGTGGGAGAGCGTTGTAGCTCGATGCGGTCCTAGTCTGCTGCCTGATCTGTGTCGAAGTTGTTGCGTCTTGGAGACGATTAGAACTGCCTATGCCGAGTGCTACATTCTTGACTGGAAATTGTACTGTTTGCTATTCTCAAATCGCTTACTTATATACGGTGACTACACCTCACAATAAGATAGGAGAGTGGAAAAACCGTTACCTGTAAATAGGGATAGGAATATAGCTTGTGTAGTTAGTGCTAATTAGTTATGCCATAAAGATGATGAGATAATGGAGCGAGTATAAGTTTACTTGCAACAATTCCATCTCAATGTTTCTGATTGCATTGATAAATTAAATTTTCATAGATTTTGATTTATTTTCATTTTGATTTAATTATTTTGTGTGAACTGCATTGGAATTGAGCTGTGATATTTACCATACCATTCATTTCATGAGTATAGTTTATTTTTTTATTTTTTCATGTTTCTATTTAACTTTTAATTGTTTTTCTTAAATTTCAGCAATGGGAAGATCAGATCACTTGATTTTCCCAATTTTCTGATAAGAACATCGACCATTTGGGAAGGCATCGGACGAGGGAGTGGGGGAATGGTGCGGATGACGAGGGGACAAGGGAGGGGGGTAATGGTGGGGAAGGTCGAGGGGACGGGGAATTTTGGGATGGGGGAATGGAGAATGATGGAGAGGACAATTGGACGGTGGAGTAGGGAATGGTTGGGAGTCCGAGGAGACAGGTGAAGGGGGGGGGGGAATGGTGGGGAGGACTGGGGGACAGGGAAGGTTGCTGTTGCTCAGCAATACACATGCATTGCTTATCCACAACAACGCGTTGCTGTGTACTGATAGTCTATATAAATAAAAATGGAAATGTTCTTTTGTTCAAAATCGCTAATCTCCGAAAGTTTTTCACCGATTGCTTTGAAATTTTCACACAATGATCCATTCGCATCCGAGTGGGTTTTTATAAACATACTATGTAGATAAGAACATAAAAACATAAGAACAAAGGTAACTGCAGAAGGCCTTTTGGCCCATACGAGGCAGCTCCTATCTATAACCACCCAATCCCACTCATATACTTGTCCAACCCGTGCTTGAAACAATCGAGGGACCCCACCTCCACCACGTTACACGGTAATTGGTTCCACAAATCAACAACCCTGTTACCGAACCAGTATTTACCCAAGTCTTTCCTAAATCTAAACTTATCCAATTTATACCCATTGTTTCGTGTTCTGTCTTGCGTTGAGATTTTTAATACCCTATTAATATCCCCTTTGTTATATCCATTCATCCACTTGTAAACCTCTATCATGTCACCCCTAACTCTTCGCCTTTCCAGTGAATGCAATTTAAGCTTTGTTAATCTTTCTTCATATGAAAGATTTCTAATTTGGGGAATTAACTTAGTCATCCTACGCTGGACACGTTCAAGTGAATTTATATCCATTCTATATATGGCGACCAAAACTGAACTGCATAATCTAAATGGGGCCTAACCAGAGCAAGATATAGCTGAGAACCACACCAGGTGTCTTGTTACTAACGCTGCGATTAATAAATCCGAGTGTCCTATTTGCCTTATTACGAACATTTATGCATTGATCCTTTTGTTTTAAATTCTTACTATTATAACTCCCAGACCTTTCGCAATCCGACTTCGCAATCTCAACACCATCTAGCTCGTATCTTGTAACTCTATCATCATTACCTAGCCTCAAACTTTACATTATCAGCATTAAACTGCATCTGCCAGTCCTTTGACCATTTCAAAACCCTATCTAGATCAACTTGAAGTGATAGTGAGTCCTCTCCGAATTAATTTCCCTACCGATTTTCGTATCATCGGCAAATTTGCAAATGTTGCTACTCAAACCTGAATCTAAATCATTATATATATTATAAACAAACAGAGGTCCCAAGACAGAGCTTGAGGCACTCCACTTACAACATTTTCCCCTCTGACTTGANGGGTGTGCCAAATATGACTCCTGTAGGCCGTGTGTCCAATATGACTCCTGTGGGCATGTGTCCAATATGACTCCTGTGGGCCGTGTGTCCAATATGATTACTGTGCCGTGTGTCCAATATGACTCCTTTGGGCCATGTGTCCAATATGACCTGTGGGCCATGTGTCCAATATGACTCCTGTGGCCGTGTGTCCAATATGACTCCTGTGGCCGTGTGTCCAATATGACTCCTGTGGGCCATATGTCCAATATGACTCCGTGGCCCGTGTGTCCAATATGACTACTGTGGGCCATGTGTCCAATATGACTCCTGTGTCCATGTGCCCAATATGACTCCTGTGGTTGTGTGTCCAATATGACTCTTGTGGGCCATGTGTCCAATATGACTCCTGTGGGCCATGTGTCCAATATGACTCCTGTGGGCTGTTACGTACCTCTATAAGCTACGTAATTAAATACATTAATTTGTACTTCTACATTAATTTGTACTTATATATATGCCTTGTTTTATCTGATTATATGTACATCTAAATATTCTTTACTTGTATGTAAGATATGTGTTGCCTGATTTATATGTTGAATTAGGCCTAACTTTTCCACCCGTGGGAACGATTATTATTCTTTGTTGGTTCACGGTTGATTTCGTGGGAAAGTGGTTTTATCTATGATCATCAGTAGGAATCACTGATGGGAATTCTGTAATTGTTTGAACATTGGGGGGCAACATTCCGTGAGAAACTTCTAGTTCCTGGTGGCGGGGGAGCGTTGCCAATATTTCCCTTTGTTATTTTATTTTAATTACTGCATGTATTAATAATTACATTATTTTTGTTATGCATGTTATTCTGACCATTTACTAAGTTACTTTAAGATTACTCTTGTCACATTATTTTGCTCCATGTAAGTTTAATTAAATAATGTTAGTTTGGCAATTTTCCGCGGGGCAGAAGCAATGTTTTGACTCCCGCAGTTTTAGTAGTCAGTAACTCGCACGGGACAGGAGAGATAACAACTTGGAGATAAGTCTGTTAATATTTGTTTTGCCATACATACATTTATATTATAAGAGAGACAATACTTTAATTTGCTTTTATAAGTGATCTTGTCCATCTGTGCTATATATATATATATTGATTATATTATTGTTAATATATATAATATAATTTATATGTATATTTCTTAGTCCTAAGGGATAAATACTTTATTCTTGCTTGTGCCAATCATGTGGTTACACTGGTGACCCGCTCTATATTACAGCAATTCTAACATGTCCCTAGACAACAAGTTTCTTAATGCTGTACAGGGTTACGAGCCGTGACGAACGATCTGGTAACATAGTTATGGGGGCCTGTGCCGGGAAATATTTTCCCACTTAAACTTAACTGTGCTAATCTAACCTTGCCTTCCTAGGTACCAGTGTCTTGTGTGTTTTCTACTATTAACTATTCCATGTGCCATGCAAGCCTTCCTGTGTGTCAAGTAACAACGTTTCACGATTTTGAGGTAAGTCATCCTATAACTTTTGTTTGTGCAGTGAGGCCAAGCGAATTTTCAGTGTGGTGAAAATTTTACAGTGAAGTGAAGTGCAGTGCCAGTGTGTTTATTATTATTGTTGTGAATCAAGTGCCAAGTGTTAATCACGATGGAGGATCAAGTGTTGTTGTTGTTGGCTCAACCAAACTTTGAGGGAATTAAAAACCTAAAAAAGTCTGAGTTAGTAAACATGGCAAATCGTTGGATTTGACCGCCAACAATAGAATGGTTAAAGCACAAATTCTGAAAGTCATTGTGACGCATTTTGTTGAAAACGGAGAATTAGAGAAGAAATTCTGGAAGTGTTAGAGAGGAGTCGAGTGATCAGATGACGTTAAAGCGTCTTGAGTTAGAAGCTCGTCAATTAGAGCTTGAAGCTCAAAAAGAACAGAAATTATTAGAGCTTGAAGCTCAAAAGCAACAGAAATTATTAGAGGCTGAAGCTCAGCAGAGGGAGCTTGAGACTAGGCGTTTAGAACTTGCGGCACAAAACCAGAGAGTTTTAATGGAGTTGCAACTAGAAGCAACAAAGAAGGAACAATTAGAGATTCAACAACAAATGGCTGACACTAATTTCAGGCTTGAAACACAGCGTATGGCAGCTGGGCATGGAAATTCTAGTAATGTTTCAATTAATAATGATAATAATCCCATAAGGATGAGTAAATATATAGAATTACCCAAGTTTAATGAGGAGGATCCTGAGGTTTTCTTTGCACATTTTAATAAGATTGCCATCAGTATGAACTGGCCAAGGGATCAATGGGTAGCAATTATGCAGTCTCAATTTAAGGGGCGTAGTCAGGAGGTTTTTACATCCCTACCTGACGCTCATAGTTTTGATTATGAATTTGTAAAGAAAAGCATCTTAAATGCTTATCAATTAAATCCAGAGGCACACAGGCAAAAATTTAGAAACCTAAGGAGGGTAAGTGATCAGACAATAGCTGATTTTACTCGTCAAAAGACGAACTATTGCAACAGATGGTTAAAGTCACTTTCAGTCACAGAGTTTGATGCTTTAAAGAATCTTCTTATCATGGAAGAAGTATTGTCTTGTCTCCCAGACAAATTGTCTACTTTTATGGCAGAACAAAAGAATATAACAGACATTTATGAGCTGTCAAAGCTCGCTGATGAGCATGAGTTGTTGACTAAGGCCCAGTTTACGGCCACTTCACCTAAGTCTAGTCATAGAGTAAATTACAATGCTCACAGAACTCCTTATCATTATAAGCCCACTCCTAGTCCGCCAGTTACTCCCGTGAACTCTTCTCTTACTAACCCTAAGATTGTTACTCCACTGCCAGGATCATCTAAGCCTAGTAATGCTCATTATAAACCTGCAGTTGGTTCTACCAGTGTGCCCACTTTCAAGCATTGTACACATTGTAAGAGAAGGGGTCATGTGATTACTTCATGTTTTAGTTTGCATCCTGAACTACGGCCAACTGGTCTTATTATGAGTAAAGGATTGCAACATATTAATTCTTCATGTACTACAGTCAATCCCAATTGGATGGCTGACTTTAAACCATATATTTCCACAGGTACATTATTATGTAATAATGGTAACCATAAGACTGTTCAATTACTCCGTGATACTGGAGCTTCACAGTCTCTTATTGCCCAAAATGTACTTGCTGATGTTGACACCCGAGATCTGGGTGAAGTTGTACTTCTCCAAGGTATTGCCGGTAGAGTACAACCTGTATCTTTAATGCAAATTAATCTTGATTCTAAATATACTTCAGGATGGTGTAATGTTGGTGTAAGTAAGCAACTGCCCATTCCTGGGGTAGACATTATATTAGGTAATGATTTTGGCAACCGACAGGTTGCAGGGCCCAAGTGTCCCATAATGTTAACCAATCCCCAGAATGTATTAGCTAAACCAGAGGCAGATGATATTATTTACCCTGCTTGTGTGGTTACTAGATCAATGGGAAAAACAGGTGAGAGTAATTCTGATTTCACTGAGGTTGCTGTTCCCAAGACCAGGACCCCTTCAGGAAAGGAGTGGGAGGTGGATCTTGAGGATTCTTTTATGACTCGACTGGATGATGAGAGTGAGGCAGTAGTAGAAGCCCCGCCGAACCTAAGTCACAAGGAAAGTGAAGGTGAGGAGGCTGAACTATCTGTACCTTGCCCGCTTGTCTCCAGTGAACCAGTTGTCGAGAGTGAGGCCGAAGTAGCTATGGCTCCATTTTATTCTGATCAATCAGGAAAAGAGATCAAGCTACTAGGTTCTTGCCCGCTCGCTGCTGAGTCTGAGTCATTGCCCTTAAGTGTTGAACAGACTACTGATCCTAGTTTAATTAAGTGTATTTCTGAGGCACCTGATAATGTTGATGCATTGGAGGAAGGGACGGGTTTCTTTTTCCAGGATCGACTTCTGATGAGAAGGTGGAGACCCAAGGGAACTCCCTCTTCAGATGATTGTGAGATTAGAACCCAACTCGTTGTCCCCAATGATTATCGTAGGCAGATCTTGCAAGCTGCACATGATGACCCCATGGGAGGTCACCAAGGTATCTCAAATATGTACCATAAGATATGTAAATATTTTTTCTGGCCTAAGTTAAAGAAAGACGTGGTTAGATATTGTCATAACTGTGTACCTTGTCAACTTGTTGGAAAACCTAATCAATCTGTGCCTAGAGCACCATTGCAACCTATTGTAGTTCCTGATGAACCATTTACTCATGTTGTAATTGATTGTGTAGGTCCTTTACCTAAGACTAAGTCGGGTAACATGTTTTTATTCACTCTCATGTGTATGACTACTAGATTTCCAGAAGCTTATGCTCTAAGGAATACCCAAGCTCATAATCTCATCAAGTGTCTTGAACGCTTTTTTCTTTGTTTGGGATGCCTAGGGTTATTCAGAGTGATAATGGGGGAAACTTTTGTTCTAAAGTTTTCAGAACTTTTTGCGAGTCCCGAGGGATTCAGCACAAATTGTCTAGTCCATATCATCCACAAAGCCAAGGTGGGCTTGAACGTTTCCACCAGACTTTAAAACAAATGTTGAGGACAACCGGAGAGACTTATCCACGTAATTGGGATGAGAATCTCCCCTTCGTGTTGTTTGCTGCGAGAGAAGGGTTACAAGAGTCTTTGGGATGTTCACCTTTTGAACTCGTGTTTGGTCACCAAGTGAGAGGTCCTCTTAAAATGCTCCACGAAAAGTTGTTGGGAGATGTCTCTGTTCATCAGAGTGATTTGTACTTGAGTAAGGTCAAGGACAAGTTGTGTCGGGCTCGTGAGTTGGCGAAAGAACATCTGGGAAGAACTCAACAAGCCATGAAATTACGATATGACAAGAAGTTCAAGGCTAAACTCAGGTCGTTTGCTGTCGGAGATTTGGTGTTGGTGTTGAAACCTCGTTTGGGGACTTCCATGTCCCATAAGTTTGCAGGACCCTACCAAGTGGTAGAGAAGGTGGGAGACCTAACTTATAAAATAATTAACCCTAATCTTTCAGAACCCCAAATGACTGTGCACATTAACAGATTAAAAGCTTATGTTGGACCAGGTGTAGTAACTTGTTTTAGTCGGGAAGAGTATACACCTGAGGATCATTGCAGTGAGGGAAATGATGTTAATATTCAACTTCTCAGTTCCAGTTCCAATGGCAGGGAGATGCTATGTCATTTACAGGAGGAGCAACGTGATGAGTTCCAGGTTCTGCTGGACAACCATACATCTCTGTTTGGGGAGGTTCCCACTCAGACCCACCTCATCACCCACGACATTCAGCTCCTGGACAACACATCCATTCGACAACATCCGTACCGAGTGAATCCCGAAAAGAGGAAGATTCTACAAGCAGAAGTGGACTATCTGCTCCAGCATAATTTCATTCGGCCAAGTCAAAGTACTTGGAGCTCTCCGTGTTTATTAGTGCCAAAACCAGGAGGAACCTGGAGATTGTGTGTTGATTATCGTAAACTGAACAAACACACTACTGTGGACGTTTTTCCCTTACCTCTGTTAGAGGAATGTATTGAATCAATTGGACATGCTCAATATGTAAGTAAACTTGATTTGTCTAAGGGCTATTACCAAATTCCATTGACTGATTACGCGAGGGAGGTTACTGCTTTTGTGACACCTGATGGTGCTTACGAATTTAACGTGATGCCGTTCGGTCTGCGAAATGCACCTGCTACTTTTCAGAGACTCATGAATTTCTTACTCAAGGATGTGCCAGATTGTAGGGCCTACCTTGATGACATTGTTTTATACAGTAAGAATTGGTCAGATCATCTCTTAGGTCTTAAGAACTTGTTTACAGTGTTGCAAAGTGCAAAATTAACCATAAATATGAATAAGTGTAGTTGGGCAAGAGGTACTATAACCTATCTTGGACATGAAGTAGGACAAGGTAAGATTATTCCATTACAAGATAAGATTCAAGCCATTGTGGACTACCCAGTGTTAACTAGTAGAAAAGGAGTCCAACGGTTTATTGGTATGTGTGCATACTATAGGCGTTATTGTAGAAATTTTTCAACAGTGGCTGCTCCTTTGACAAATTTGTTACGCAAGCATGTAAAGTTTCAGTGGACACAAGATTGTCAGAATGCTTTTCAGAACCTAAAGGGCATATTGTCTACATCACCTGTTCTTGCTAGTCCCCAATTTGATAAACCTTTCATATTACACATTGATGCGTCAGATGTTGGTATAGGGGCTGTGTTGATTCAAGTTGGTTTAGATAATATTGAACATCCTGTGTATTATTATTCAAGAAAATTTAATGCAGCTCAGAAAAATTATTCAGTGGTAGAAAAGGAGGCATTGGGTCTTATATTGTCAATTAAGAAGTTTGAAATTTATCTGTCAGGAAACAAAGTGTTAGTATTTACAGACCACAATCCCCTTATCTTTATAAATATGATGAAAGTTAAGAACCAACGTATTTTGCGCTGGTCCTTATTCTTGCAAGAATTCAATGTGGAGATCAAACATATTCCAGGCAGGCAGAATGTTATTGCTGATGCCTTGTCAAGAAGTTTTGATGTACCATAAATGTTTTTTTGTGCTTAACATTTTTACTTCGGAAAAAATGCCATTGATCTTCAATCCATTGCATTTTTTTTCTTGGAGGTGGAAGTGTTACGTACCTCTATAAGCTACGTAATTAAATACATTAATTTGTACTTCTACATTAATTTGTACTTATATATATGCCTTGTTTTATCTGATTATATGTATGTACATCTAAATATTCTTTACTTGTATGTAAGATATGTGTTGCCTGATTTATATGTTGAATTAGGCCTAACTTTTCCACCCGTGGGAACGATTTGATTTTCTTTGTCTGTTCACGGTTGATTTCGTGGGAAAGTGGTTTTATCTATGATCATCAGTAGGAATCACTGATGGGAATTCTGTAATTGTTTGAACATTGGGGGGCAACATTCCGTGAGAAACTTCTAGTTCCTGGTGGCGGGGGAGCGTTGCCAATATTTCCCTTTGTTATTTTATTTTAATTACTGCATGTATTAATAATTACATTATTTTTGTTATGCATGTTATTCTGACCATTTACGAAGTTACTTTAAGATTACTCTTGTCACATTATTTTGCTCCATGTAAGTTTAATTAAATAATGTTAGTTTGGCAATTTTCCGCGGGGCGGAAGCAATGTTTTTGACTCCCACAGTTTTAGTATTCAGTAACTCGCACGGGACAGGAGAGATAACAACTTGGGAGATAAGTCTGTTAATATTTGTTTTGCCATACATACATTTATATTATAAGAGAGACAATACTTTAATTTGCTTTTATAAGTGATCTTGTCCATCTGTGCTATATATATATATAATATCTTGTACTTATATTATTGTTAATATATATATAATAATTTATATGTATATTTCTTAGTCCTAAGGGATAAATACTTTATTTATTGCTTGTGCCAATCATGTGGTTACACTGGTGACCTGCTCTATATTACAGCAATTCTATGACCCTAGACAACAAGTTTCTTAATGCTGTACAGGGTTACGAGCCGTAACGAACGATCTGGTAACACCAGTGTGCTTAGAAATCTGTGTGTTTAAGAAACTTGCAATATGCCATGCCAGAGTTAGCCTACGTAACCTACAAGTAACCTACCTTAACCTAAACAAATAACCTACGTTTCACGATTTTGGAGGTAAGTCATCCAATAATTCGTTTGTGCAGTGAAGCCATGCAAATTTTCAGTGTCGTGACAATTTAAAGTGAAGTGTAGTGCCGTGCCAGCCTGTTAATTATTTTTGTCAGTCAAGTGCCAAGTGTAAATTAACCCATGGAGGATCAAGTGTTGTCGCTGTTAGAAAATCCAGACTTTGAGGGAATTAAAAACCTAAAAAAGTCTGCCTTAATAAATATGGCAAATAAGTTAGAATTAACAGCCTAAAATAACATGACTAAAGCACAAATTCTGAGTCACAGTGACACATTTGGTAGAAAATGAGGAGTTAGGAGAAGAATTTCTGGAGAAAGTAACGGAGGAGACTAGTGAGCAAATTGCTTTAAGGCGTCTTGAGTTAGATGCACAAGTAACGTATGCTAAACTTGAGGCTCAAGAAAAGGAAAATGAATTTGCAAGGCAACAAAAAAAATTAGAGCTTGAAGCTCAACAAAGAGAAATTGAAGCTAAAATACAACAAAAATTATTAGAGCTTGAAGCCCAACAGAGGGAGTGTGAAACTAGACGTTTAGAGATTGAGGCACAAAATAGTAGAATTGTAGTGCAATTGCAACTGGAAGCCTCAAAGAAACAACAGTTAGAAATTCAACAGAAAATGGCAGAGGCTAACCACAGACTTGAAACACAGCGTTTGGCAGCTGGGCATGGTAATACGAGCAATGTTTCGAATAGTAGTGATATTAATCCCATAAGGATGAATAAATACATAGAGTTACTCAAGTTCAACGAGGAGGATCCGAGGTTTTTTCTCACATTTTTCTAAGATTGCAGTCAGTATGAACTGGCCAAGGGATCAATGGGTCGCAATCATGCAAAGTCAGTTAAAAGGACGTAGTCAGAAGGTTTTTGCATCCTTGCCTGATGAGAATAGTTTTGACTGAGTTTGTTAAGAAAAGCATCTTAAATGCTTATAATTAAATCCAGAAGCACACAGACAAAAGTTTAGGAACCTAAAGAGGGTAAGTGATCAGACAATAGCAGATTTCACCCGTCTCAAAGTTAATTACTGCAACAGATGGTTAAAATCACTTTCAATAACCGAGTATGATGCTCTTAAGAATCTTCTTATAACAGAAGAAGTGATGTCATGTCTCCCAGACAAATTGTCTACTTTTATGGCAGAACAGAAAAGTATAACAGACATTTATGAGCTGTCTAAGCTCGCGGATGAACATGAGTTGTTGACTAAGGCCCAGTTTAAGGCCCAATCACCTAAGTTTAACCGTAGAGTAAATTATAATGCTCACCGAACTCCTTATCAGTATAAATCCAATCCTAGTGCTCCAGTTACTCCCATGAACTCTTCTCTTATTAAACCTAAAGTTGTTACTCCATTGCCAGGACCATCTAATCCTAGTAATGTTAATTCTAAACCTGCAGTTGGTTCCACAGGTGTGTCCACTGTCAGGCATTGTACACATTGTAAGAGAAGAGGACATGTGATTGCTTCTTGCTATAGTTTGCATCCTGAACTACGGCCAACTGGTCTTATTGTGAGTAGAGGATTGCAAACTAATAATTTTCCATGTACTACAGTCAATCCCCATTGGATGGCTGAATTTAGACCATACATTTCTACAGGTACATTATTGTGTAAAGATGGTAGTAGTAATACTGTTCAATTACTCCGTGATACTGGAGCTTCACAGTCTCTTATTGCCCAGAAGGTACTTGCTGATGTTGACACCCGAGATCTTGGTGACGTTGTGCTTCTCCAAGGTATTGCAGGTAGTGTGCAACAGGTGTCTTTAATGCAAATTAACCTTGATTCTAATTTTACTTCAGGATGGTGTAAGTAAACAACTGCCCATTCCAGGGGTAGATATTACTCTTGGTAATGATTTTGGCAACCGAAAGGTTGAAAGGACCAAGTGCCCCATAATGTTAATTAATCCCAATAATGTACTAGATCAACCAGAAGCAGATGATGGCATTATTTACCCTGCTTGTGTTGTAACTAGATCAATGAGAAAAACAGGTGAGAGTAATCCTGTCTTCACTAAGGTAGCTGTTCTTAAGACCAGGACTCCTTGAGTAAAGGAGTGGGAGGTGTATCTTGAAAATTCTTTTATGACTCGACTGGATGATGAGAGTGAGGCAGTAGTAGAAGCCCCGTCGAACCTAAACCACAAGGAAAGTGAAGGTGAGGAGGCTGAACTATCTGTACCTTGCCCGCTTGTCTCCACTAAACCAGTTGTCGAGAGTGAGGCCGAAGTAGCTATGGCTCCATTTTATTCTGATCAATCAGGAAAAGAGATCAAGCTACTAGGTTCTTGCCCGCTCGCTACTGAGTCTGAGTCATTGCCCTTAAGTGTTATACAGACTACTGATCCTAGTTTACTTGAGTGTATTTCTGAGGCACCTGATAATGTTGATGCATTGGAGGAAGGGACGGGTTTCTTTTTCAAGGATCGACTTCTGATGAGAAGGTGGAGACCAAAGGGAACTCCCTCATCAGATGATTGTGAGACCAGAACCCAACTAGTTGTCCCCAATGTTTATCGTAAGCAGGTCCTGCAGGCTGCACATGATGACCCCATGGGAGGTCACCAAGGTATCACAAATATGTACCATAAAATATGCAAATATTTTTACTGGCCCAAGCTAAAGAAAGATGTGGTCAGGTATTGTCATAACTGTGTACCCTGTCAAATTGTTGGCAAACCAAACCAATCTGTGCCAAGAGCACCATTGCAACCTATTGTAGTTCCTGATGAACCATTTTCTCATGTTGTAATAGATTGTGTAGGTCCTTTACCTAAGACTAAGTCGGGTAACATTTTTATGTTTACTCTTATGTGTATGACGACGAGATTTCCTGAGGCATATGCTTTAAGAAATACCAAGACTCATAATCTCATCAAGTGTCTTGAACGATTTTTCTCCTTGTTCGGAATGCCTAGAGTTATCCAGAGTGACAATGGGGGAAATTTTGTTTCCAAAGTTTTCAAAACTTTCTGCAAATCCAAAGGGATTCAGCACACATTTTCCAGTCCATATCATCCACAAAGTCAAGGTGGGCTTGAACGTTTCCATCAAACGTTGAAACAGATGTTAAAGACGACAGGAGAAACTTATCCACGTAATTGGGATGAGAATCTCCCTTTTGTGCTGTTTGCTGCCAGAGAAGGGTTACAAGGGTCATTGGGGTGTTCACCTTTTGAGCTCGTATTTGGTCACCAAGTGAGAGGTCCGTTAAAAATGCTCCAAGAAAAGTTGATGGGAGATGTCTCTGTTCATCAGAGTGGTTGGTACTTGAGTGAGGTCAAGGACAAGTTGTGTCAGGCTCGAGAGTTGGCGAAGGAACATCTGGAACAGACTCAACAAGCCATGAAACAAAGATATGACAAAAAGTTCAGGGCTAAACTCAGGTCGTTTGCTGTCGGAGATTTGGTGTTGGTGTTGAAACCTCGTTTGGGGACTTCCATGTCCCATAAGTTTGAAGGACCCTACCAAGTGGTAGAGAAGGTGGGAGACCTAACTTACAAAATATTTAACCCTACTCTTTCAGAACATAAAATGAATGTGCATATTAACAGGTTAAAGGCTTATGTTGGACCAGAAGTGGTAGCTTGTTTTAGTAGGGAAGAGTTACCATCTGAGGAAATTGTAGTGAAGGAAATGATGTTAATATTCAACTTCTCAGTTCAAGTTCCAATGGAAGGGAGATGCTATGTCATTTACAAGAGGAGCAACGTGATGAGTTCCAGGTTCTGCTGGACAACCATACATCTCTGTTTGGGGAGGTTCCCACACAGACCCACCTCATCACACACGACATTCAGCTCCTGGACAGCACTCCAATTAGACAACATCCTTACAGAGTGAATCCCGAAAAGAGGAAATTATACAAGAAGTGGAATATCTGCTCCAGCATAATTTTATTCGGCCAAATCAAAGTACTTGGAGCTCTCCGTGGTTGTTAGTGCCAAAACCAGGGGGAACCTGGAGGTTATGTGTAGATTATCGTAAACTGAACAAGAGCACTACTGTTGATGTATTTCCATTACCACTGTTGGAGGAATGTATTGAATCAATAGGACATGCTAATTATGTAAGTAAACTTGATTTATCTAAGGGATATTATCAGATTGCCATAACTGATTATGCTAGGGAAGTTACTGCTTTTGTTACACCTGATGGTGCTTATGAATTCAATATCATGCCATTCGGTTTGAGGAATGCACCTGCCATCTTTCAAAGACTCATGAATTTCTTACTCAAGGATGGGCCAGATTGTAGGGCCTACCTTGACGACATTGTTTTATATAGTAAGACTTGGGCAGATCATCTTTCAGGCCTTAAGCAATTGTTTACAGTGTTGAAAAACGCCAATTTAACCGTGAATATGAATAAGTGTAGTTGGGCAAGAGGTACTATAACCTATCTTGGACATGAAGTCGGCCAAGGTAAGATAATTCCTTTACAAGATAAGATACAAGCCATTGTGGACTACCCAGTGTTAACCAGTATCAATTGAGTCCAAAGATTTATTGGTATGTGTGCTTACTATAGGCGGTACTGTAGAAATTTTTCGACAGTTGCTGCCCCATTGACAAATTTGTTGCGAAAGCAAGTAAAGTTTAAGTGGACTCAAGATTGCCAGAATTCATTTCAGAACTTAAAGGGCATATTGTCAACGTCACCTGTTCTTGCTAGTCCCCAATTTGACAAACCTTTTATTTTACATATTGATGCATCAGATGTTGGAATAGGTGCTGTGCTTATACAAGTTGGTCTAGATAATATTGAACATCCTGTATAATAATACTCTAGAAAATTTAATTCAGCCCAGAAGAACTATTCAGTGGTAGAAAAAGAGGAGTTGGGTCTCATATTGTCAATCAAGAAATTTGAAATTTACCTTTCAGGTAATAAGGTGCTAGTGTTTACTGACCACAATCCCTTTATATTCATTAATATGATGAAAATCAAGAACCAACGAATTCTGCGCTGGTTATTGTTTCTACAAGAATTTAATGTTGAGATTAAACATATTCCGGGCAGGCAGAATGTCATTGCTGATGCTTTGTCCAGAAGTTTTGTATATGATGTACCATGAGTGAAATATTCTTTTACTTAACATTTTTACTCTCAGAAAAAATGCCATTGATCTTCAATCCATTGCATTTTTTTTCTTGGAGGTGGAAGTGTTACATACCCTATTGGATACGTATATAAATAAATAATTACTTGTTCTATGCATAATTTACTTGCATATGCTTATATATTATATCATTACTTGTATGTGCTTATATGTTATATTTTGGTAATGATCATCTGGTTGACCATACCATGGGAAACCGTTATTTTTTTTGTGTGGTGATCAGCTAGTCAGCCTTACCATGAGAAAGTTATATTTTGTACTGATCATCTAGTTGGCAAAACCGTGAGAAACCGTTTTAGGTGCTCATCTAGTTGGCAATACCGTGAGACACATTACTTCCTGCTATGTTGGGCAGTTGCCAGCAATTTCCTTTTTATTTTATAAATATATAACTGTATTATTAATATCTTCATTACCTCTGTTTATGCATGTAAATCTGATCATTCTTTAATTTAGTTAATTAATGGTTACCTTATTCTCATTATATGGCTCCATTTAAGTAAAATTAATATTAATAAATAATTTCAGTTGATATGTTGTGAGGAAGCGAGATCGGCTCCCGCCGTGAGAAAATTAGTCAGTAACTGTTAGACTCAGGGAGGATCAACATCTAGGAGTTAAGTGGCTGTTATATATATATATTTTGTCCTGTTGTAGTATATTAATCTGTGGAAACATAATTTTATTTTGATTTACATGTGATATTGCCCATGTGTTGATTGATATATAATACTGATAATTAACTGAAATATTTTAATATACAATTTATAGTTTAAGTGTAATTAATTATTCCTTGGGGGTGATTAATTCTAATTCTTGCATGTACGAACCATGGGATTATACTGGTGACACACCTTGAGATTACAGCGTCGTTAAATGTCCCTAGACTAAAATATTTTGTCGCTGTTATGTGTCACGAGCATTAATGTACGGTTTGTAACAAAAGAAACTCTGCCCATTCTTTCTCGCCGGCGCCCGGAATCGAACCTGGGACCACAGGATCACGCGCCCAGCGTGCTGTCCGCTGAGCCACCGGCCCCCTTAACAGATGTACAGATGTGTGTGTGTGTGCTTACCTAGTTGCCTAGTTACCTAATAGTGCTTGCAGGGGTTGAGCTCTGGCTCTTTGGTCCCGCCTCTCAACGGCTAATCAACTAATGTACAGGTTCCTGAGCCTACTGGGCTCTATCATATCTACACGTGAAGCTGTGTATGGAGTCAGCCTCCACCACATCGCTTCCTAATGCATTCTATTTGATAACTACTATGAAAGTGAAAAAATTCTGTCTAACGTCTCTATGGCTCATTTGGGCACTCAATTTCCACCTGTGTCCCCTAGTGCGTGTGCCCCTTGTGTTAAAAAGTCTGTCTTTATCTACTCTGTCAATTCCTCTGAGAATCTTGTATGTGGTGATGATGTCTCCTCTGACTCTTCTCTCTCCCAGTGACATGAGGTTTAATTCCTGCAGTCTCTCCTCGTAGCTCATACCCCTCAGTTCGGGTACTAGTCTGGTGGCAAACCTTTGAACCTTTTCCAGTTTAGTCTTATGTATGCCTTGACTAGTCTGGTGGCA
Organism: Procambarus virginalis; assembly: GCA_020271785.1. Taxonomy (NCBI): domain Eukaryota; kingdom Metazoa; phylum Arthropoda; class Malacostraca; order Decapoda; family Cambaridae; genus Procambarus; species Procambarus virginalis. Next base: position 123,348 of record WNGS01167087.1, on the reverse strand, counting down.
AACCTTTGAACCTTTTCCAGTTTAGTCTTATGCTTGACTAGATATGGACTCCATGCTGGAGCCGCATACTCCAGGATTGGTCTGTCATATGTGGTATTTAATGTTTTGAAAGATTCCTTACACAAGTTTCTAAAGGCCGTTCTTATGTTAGCCATCCTGGCATATGCCACTGATGTTATCCTCTTGATATGAGCTTCAGGGGATAGGTCTGGCGTAATATCAACCCCCAGGTCTTTCTCTCTCTCTGATTCTTGAAGTATTTCCTCTCCCAAATGATACCTTGTATCTGGTCTCCTGCTCCCTCCATCTATCTTCATTACATTACATTTGCTTGGGTTAAACTCTAACAACCATTTGTTCGACCATTCCTGCACCTTGTCCAGGTCTTCTTGAAGCCTCAAGCTGTCTTCTGTCTTAATCATTCTCATAATTTTGGCGTCGTCAGCAAACATTGAGAGGAATGAGTCTATACCTTCTGGGAGATCATTTACGTATATCAGAAGCAGGATAGGTCCGAGTACAGAGCCCTGTGGGACTCCACTGATTACTTCACTCCAGTCTGAGGTCTCACCCCTCACTGTAAGTCTCTGCTTCCTATTGCTTAGGTACTCACTTATCCACTGGAGCGCCCTACCAGTTACTCCTGCCTGTTTCTCCAGCGTATTCATCAGCCTTTTATGGGGTACTGTGTCAAAGCTTTCCGACAGTCCAAAAAAATGCAGTCCGCCCATCCTTCTCTTTCTTGCTCTAATCTTTGTCACCTGATCTTAGAATTCTATTAAGCCTGTAAGGAAGATTTATCCTCCCTGAACCCATTTTGATGTGTTGTCACAAAGTCCCTTCTCTCCAGATGTGTTACTAGGTTTTTTCTCACGATCTTCTTTATCACCTTGCATGGTATACAAGTTAAGGACACTGGCCTGTAGTTCAGTGCCTCTTGTCTGTCATCCTTTTTGTATATTGGGACTACATTAGTAGTCTTTCATATTTCTGNCGTCAGATGCACTCCACATTCTCCTGTCAGTATACAAACCCCTGTCAGACATGTGCAGGGTAATCTAATCTGTATTCAAGAACGTCAAACACATGTACAATTCTCCTATGTTCCTACAAACACTCACACGAACCTATTGCCCAACGAAGCATTACTATTTTTTATTATTACTGCAGAAATATGGATATATTGCTTGAATATTCAAGTCTAATTAAACACATCCTTAGGAAAACAGGTACCGGAAGCTAGACAGCTATTTTGGGCTGCATTCTGAGGATGTACTTACCTATCAATAACTACCTAGCAATGTCTACGCAGAATGAGGTCTAACTCTGTGTGCCCCACCTACTAGCCTTGTACCTGCTGCAATTCACCTTACCTATTCTGGCTTCCAAATTACTTGTCGAATCAAGCATTAAAGTTGTGGATGGAGGTGGCTTCCATAACTTCCTCTTTTAGAGCATTCTACTTGTTAACTGTACCACTTGTACAAGCACAAGTACCTCCTAACCTCCTTTGGCTTATTTTCGTTTCCAGTTTTGACTTGTGTCCTCTTGTCGTGCTTTTTCTCAGTCTGAAGAGCCTATTCTTGTCACCGTATCTATTCCCCTCGGTATCTTGTATGTTGTGATCATATTCCCTGATCCTTCTATCCGCTAGGGTTCTGAGAATTACCTCCATTAGAAAGTCTTTGTAGTTTAACCCTCTTAGCTCTGGAACCAATTTTGTTGCAAACCTATGTACTTTTTTAAATTGGCTCTTAGCTTCTCAAGGTGCGGATTCCATACCAACGATGCATATTCTAGTATTTGTCTAACAAATGTCGTCTGGATTGTCTTCAAGGAATACAGATTCATGTTTCTAAATTATGTTCCTATAGTTGCAAGAGTCCTTACGCTATCGACTGTTACGTACCCCTATTGGATACATATATAAATATAAAAAAGTACTATTTCCATGCATCATTACTTGTATGTGCATATTATTATATCATTAATTGTATATATATTATATCATTATTGTATGTTTATATCATTACTAGTATGTGCTGATATGTTTAATGTGGTGGTGATCCGTGTGCGGACCGAACCGTGGGAAACCGTTATTATATTTTTTGTGTGTGTCATTTCCGTGAGAAAGTTATAGTTTTGTGATGATCACGTGTGGCAAGACTGAGGGAAAAACCGTTATTATTGTCCACGAAGATGACAATAGTTGTGGGATATTATTTCCTGCCATGTTGGCAGTTGACAACATATTCTTTTATTTATAAATATGTATCTATTATATTAGTAACTACATTATTTCTGTTTATACATGTAAATCTGATCATTCCTTATTTTAGTTAAGTAATTCCCATTATATGGCTCCATGTAAGTAAGATTTATATTAAGAAAAAAACTGTCACTTAAAATGTTGTGCAGAAGCGACATCGGCTTCTGCCGTGGGAACATTATTCAGTAACTGTTTGGACACTGGAGGGATCACATCTAGGAGTAAAGTCTGTACCATTATATCTATTCTGTTCTGTTGTAATATGTTAGTCTGTGGAGACATAATTTATTTTGATTTGCATGTGATTTTCCATTTGCTGATTTACCTATAATATGGATAATTAACTTAAGTATATTTATAATATATATATTTATTTTTAATTGAGTGATTTCTTAGTCCTAAGGGGGGTGATTAATTCTAAATCTTGCCTGTACAAACCATGGGATTATACTGGTGACCCACCCTGACATTGCAGCATCGGTAAATGTCCCTAGACTACAAGATTTTGTTGCTGTACGGGTCACGAGCATAATGAACGGTTGTAAAAGTGATTTTGGGGGTTTGGCCGGGAGATATTGTCCCACATATATTAACTTTTGAAAATCTAACCTTGCCTTCCTAGGTACCAGTGTTACGTACCTCTATAAGCTACGTAATTAAATACATTAATTTGTACTTCTACATTAATTTGTACTTATATATATGCCTTGTTTTATCTGATTATATGTATGTACATCTAAATATTCTTTACTTGTATGTAAGATATGTGTTGCCTGATTTATATGTTGAATTAGGCCTAACTTTTCCACCCGTGGGAACGATTTGATTTTCTTTGTTGTTCACGGTTGATTTCGTGGGAAAGTGGTTTTATCTATGATCATCAGTAGGAATCACTGATGGGAATTCTGTAATTGTTTGAACATTGGGGGGCAACATTCCGTGAGAAACTTCTAGTTCCTGGTGGCGGGGGAGCGTTGCCAATATTTCCCTTTGTTATTTTATTTTAATTACTGCATGTATTAATAATTACATTATTTTTGTTATGCATGTTATTCTGACCATTTACTAAGTTACTTTAAGATTACTCTTGTCACATTATTTTGCTCCATGTAAGTTTAATTAAATAATGTTAGTTTGGCAATTTTCCGCGGGGCAGAAGCAATGTTTTTGACTCCCGCAGTTTTAGTAGTCAGTAACTCGCACGGGACAGGAGAGATAACAACTTGGGAGATAAGTCTGTTAATATTTGTTTTGCCATACATACATTATATTATAAGAGAGACAATACTTTAATTTGCTTTTATAAGTGATCTTGTCCATCTGTGCTATATATATAATATCTGTACTTATATTATTGTTAATATATATATAATAATTTATATGTATATTTCTTAGTCCTAAGGGATAAATACTTTATTCTTGCTTGTGCCAATCATGTGGTTACACTGGTGACCCGCTCTATATTACAGCAATTCTATGACCCTAGACAACAAGTTTCTTAATGCTGTACAGGGTTACGAGCCGTAACGAACGATCTGGTAACATAGTTATGGGGGCCTGTGCCGGGAAATATTATTCCCACTTAAACTTAACTGTGCTAATCTAACCTTGCCTTCCTAGGTACCAGTGTCTTGTGTGTTTTCTACTATTAACTATTCCATGTGCCATGCAAGCCTTCCTGTGTGTCAAGTAACAACGTTTCACGATTTTGAGGTAAGTCATCCTATAACTTTTGTTTGTGCAGTGAGGCCAAGCGAATTTTCAGTGTGGTGAAAATTTTACAGTGAAGTGAAGTGCAGTGCCAGTGTGTTTATTATTATTGTTGTGAATCAAGTGCCAAGTGTTAATCACGATGGAGGACCAAGTGTTGTTGTTGTTGGCTCAACCAAACTTTGAGGGAATTAAAAACCTAACAAAGTCTGCGTTAGTAAATATGGCCAATAAGCTAGAATTAACCGCCAGAAATAGCATGACTAAGGCACAAATTCTGAGAGTCATAGTGACACATTTTGTTGAGAACCAAGAATTAGGAGAAGAATGTCTGGAGGAAGTTAGAGAAGAGTCAAGTGATCAAATTGCTTTAAGGCGTCTTGAGTTAGATGCACAAGTAACGTATGCTAAACTTGAGGCTCAAGAAAAAGCCAACGAATGTGCAAGGCAACAGAAATTATTAGAGGCTGAAGCTCAGCAGAGGGAGCTTGAGACTAGGCGTTTAGAACTTGCGGCACAAAACCAGAGAGTTTTAATGGAGTTGCAACTAGAAGCAACAAAGAAGGAACAATTAGAGATTCAACAACAAATGGCTGACACTAATTTCAGGCTTGAAACACAGCGTATGGCAGCTGGGCATGGAAATTCTAGTAATGTTTCAATTAATAATGATAATAATCCCATAAGGATGAGTAAATATATAGAATTACCCAAGTTTAATGAGGAGGATCCTGAGGTTTTCTTTGCACATTTTAATAAGATTGCCATCAGTATGAACTGGCCAAGGGATCAATGGGTAGCAATTATGCAGTCTCAATTTAAGGGGCGTAGTCAGGAGGTTTTTACATCCCTACCTGACGCTCATAGTTTTGATTATGAATTTGTAAAGAAAAGCATCTTAAATGCTTATCAATTAAATCCAGAGGCACACAGGCAAAAATTTAGAAACCTAAGGAGGGTAAGTGATCAGACAATAGCTGATTTTACTCGTCAAAAGACGAACTATTGCAACAGATGGTTAAAGTCACTTTCAGTCACAGAGTTTGATGCTTTAAAGAATCTTCTTATCATGGAAGAAGTATTGTCTTGTCTCCCAGACAAATTGTCTACTTTTATGGCAGAACAAAAGAATGTAACAGACATTTATGAGCTGTCAAAGCTCGCTGATGAGCATGAGTTGTTGACTAAGGCCCAGTTTACGGCCACTTCACCTAAGTCTAGTCATAGAGTAAATTACAATGCTCACAGAACTCCTTATCATTATAAGCCCACTCCTAGTCCGCCAGTTACTCCCGTGAACTCTTCTCTTACTAACCCTAAGATTGTTACTCCACTGCCAGGATCATCTAAGCCTAGTAATGCTCATTATAAACCTGCAGTTGGTTCTACCAGTGTGCCCACTTTCAAGCATTGTACACATTGTAAGAGAAGGGGTCATGTGATTACTTCATGTTTTAGTTTGCATCCTGAACTACGGCCAACTGGTCTTATTATGAGTAAAGGATTGCAACATATTAATTCTTCATGTACTACAGTCAATCCCAATTGGATGGCTGACTTTAAACCATATATTTCCACAGGTACATTATTATGTAATAATGGTAACCATAAGACTGTTCAATTACTCCGTGATACTGGAGCTTCACAGTCTCTTATTGCCCAAAATGTACTTGCTGATGTTGACACCCGAGATCTGGGTGAAGTTGTACTTCTCCAAGGTATTGCCGGTAGAGTACAACCTGTATCTTTAATGCAAATTAATCTTGATTCTAAATATACTTCAGGATGGTGTAATGTTGGTGTAAGTAAGCAACTGCCCATTCCTGGGGTAGACTTAGGTAATGATTTTGGCAACCGACAGGTTGCAGGGCCCAAGTGTCCCATAATGTTAACCAATCCCCAGAATGTATTAGCTAAACCAGAGGCAGATGATATTATTTACCCTGCTTGTGTGGTAACTAGATCAATGGGAAAAACAGGTGAGAGTAATTCTGATTTCACTGAGGTTGCTGTTCCCAAGACCAGGACCCCTTCAGGAAAGGAGTGGGAGGTGGATCTTGAGGATTCTTTTATGACTCGACTGGATGATGAGAGTGAGGCAGTAGTAGAAGCCCCGCCGAACCTAAGTCACAAGGAAAGTGAAGGTGAGGAGGCTGAACTATCTGTACCTTGCCCGCTTGTCTCCAGTGAACCAGTTGTCGAGAGTGAGGCCGAAGTAGCTATGGCTCCATTTTATTCTGATCAATCAGGAAAAGAGATCAAGCTACTAGGTTCTTGCCCGCTCGCTGCTGAGTCTGAGTCATTGCCCTTAAGTGTTGAACAGACTACTGATCCTAGTTTAATTAAGTGTATTTCTGAGGCACCTGATAATGTTGATGCATTGGAGGAAGGGACGGGTTTCTTTTTCCAGGATCGACTTCTGATGAGAAGGTGGAGACCCAAGGGAACTCCCTCTTCAGATGATTGTGAGATTAGAACCCAACTCGTTGTCCCCAATGATTATCGTAGGCAGATCTTGCAAGCTGCACATGATGACCCCATGGGAGGTCACCAAGGTATCTCAAATATGTACCATAAGATATGTAAATATTTTTTCTGGCCTAAGTTAAAGAAAGACGTGGTTAGATATTGTCATAACTGTGTACCTTGTCAACTTGTTGGAAAACCTAATCAATCTGTGCCTAGAGCACCATTGCAACCTATTGTAGTTCCTGATGAACCATTTACTCATGTTGTAATTGATTGTGTAGGTCCTTTACCTAAGACTAAGTCGGGTAACATGTTTTTATTCACTCTCATGTGTATGACTACTAGATTTCCAGAAGCTTATGCTCTAAGGAATACCCAAGCTCATAATCTCATCAAGTGTCTTGAACGCTTTTTCTCTTTGTTTGGGATGCCTAGGGTTATTCAGAGTGATAATGGGGGAAACTTTTGTTCTAAAGTTTTCAGAACTTTTTGCGAGTCCCGAGGGATTCAGCACAAATTGTCTAGTCCATATCATCCACAAAGCCAAGGTGGGCTTGAACGTTTCCACCAGACTTTAAAACAAATGTTGAGGACAACCGGAGAGACTTATCCACGTAATTGGGATGAGAATCTCCCCTTCGTGTTGTTTGCTGCGAGAGAAGGGTTACAAGAGTCTTTGGGATGTTCACCTTTTGAACTCGTGTTTGGTCACCAAGTGAGAGGTCCTCTTAAAATGCTCCACGAAAAGTTGTTGGGAGATGTCTCTGTTCATCAGAGTGATTTGTACTTGAGTAAGGTCAAGGACAAGTTGTGTCGGGCTCGTGAGTTGGCGAAAGAACATCTGGGAAGAACTCAACAAGCCATGAAATTACGATATGACAAGAAGTTCAAGGCTAAACTCAGGTCGTTTGCTGTCGGAGATTTGGTGTTGGTGTTGAAACCTCGTTTGGGGACTTCCATGTCCCATAAGTTTGCAGGACCCTACCAAGTGGTAGAGAAGGTGGGAGACCTAACTTATAAAATAATTAACCCTAATCTTTCAGAACCCCAAATGACTGTGCACATTAACAGATTAAAAGCTTATGTTGGACCAGGTGTAGTAACTTGTTTTAGTCGGGAAGAGTATACACCTGAGGATCATTGCAGTGAGGGAAATGATGTTAATATTCAACTTCTCAGTTCCAGTTCCAATGGCAGGGAGATGCTATGTCATTTACAGGAGGAGCAACGTGATGAGTTCCAGGTTCTGCTGGACAACCATACATCTCTGTTTGGGGAGGTTCCCACTCAGACCCACCTCATCACCCACGACATTCAGCTCCTGGACAACACACCCATTCGACAACATCCGTACCGAGTGAATCCCGAAAAGAGGAAGATTCTACAAGCAGAAGTGGACTATCTGCTCCAGCATAATTTCATTCGGCCAAGTCAAAGTACTTGGAGCTCTCCGTGTTTATTAGTGCCAAAACCAGGAGGAACCTGGAGATTGTGTGTTGATTATCGTAAACTGAACAAACACACTACTGTGGACGTTTTTCCCTTACCTCTGTTAGAGGAATGTATTGAATCAATTGGACATGCTCAATATGTAAGTAAACTTGATTTGTCTAAGGGCTATTACCAAATTCCATTGACTGATTACGCGAGGGAGGTTACTGCTTTTGTGACACCTGATGGTGCTTACGAATTTAACGTGATGCCGTTCGGTCTGCGAAATGCACCTGCTACTTTTCAGAGACTCATGAATTTCTTACTCAAGGATGTGCCAGATTGTAGGGCCTACCTTGATGACATTGTTTTATACAGTAAGAATTGGTCAGATCATCTCTTAGGTCTTAAGAACTTGTTTACAGTGTTGCAAAGTGCAAAATTAACCATAAATATGAATAAGTGTAGTTGGGCAAGAGGTACTATAACCTATCTTGGACATGAAGTAGGACAAGGTAAGATTATTCCATTACAAGATAAGATTCAAGCCATTGTGGACTACCCAGTGTTAACTAGTAGAAAAGGAGTCCAACGGTTTATTGGTATGTGTGCATACTATAGGCGTTATTGTAGAAATTTTTCAACAGTGGCTGCTCCTTTGACAAATTTGTTACGCAAGCATGTAAAGTTTCAGTGGACACAAGATTGTCAGAATGCTTTTCAGAACCTAAAGGGCATATTGTCTACATCACCTGTTCTTGCTAGTCCCCAATTTGATAAACCTTTCATATTACACATTGATGCGTCAGATGTTGGTATAGGGGCTGTGTTGATTCAAGTTGGTTTAGATAATATTGAACATCCTGTGTATTATTATTCAAGAAAATTTAATGCAGCTCAGAAAAATTATTCAGTGGTAGAAAAGGAGGCATTGGGTCTTATATTGTCAATTAAGAAGTTTGAAATTTATCTGTCAGGAAACAAAGTGTTAGTATTTACAGACCACAATCCCCTTATCTTTATAAATATGATGAAAGTTAAGAACCAACGTATTTTGCGCTGGTCCTTATTCTTGCAAGAATTCAATGTTGAGATCAAACATATTCCAGGCAGGCAGAATGTTATTGCTGATGCTTTGTCAAGAAGTTTTGATGTACCATAAATGTTTTTTTTGTGCTTAACATTTTTACTTCAGAAAAAATGCCATTGATCTTCAATCCATTGCATTTTTTTTCTTGGAGGTGGAAGTGTTACGTACCTCTATAAGCTACGTAATTAAATACATTTAATTTGTACTTCTACATTAATTTGTACTTCTATATATGCCTTGTTTTATCTGATTATATGTACATCTAAATATTCTTTACTTGTATGTAAGATATGTGTTGCCTGATTTATATGTTGAATTAGGCCTAACTTTTCCACCCGTGGGAACGATTATATTCTTTGTTGGTTCACGGTTGATTTCGTGGGAAAGTGGTTTTATCTATGATCATCAGTAGGAATCACTGATGGGAATTCTGTAATTGTTTGAACATTGGGGGGCAACATTCCGTGAGAAACTTCTAGTTCCTGGTGGCGGGGGAGCGTTGCCAATATTTCCCTTTGTTATTTTATTTTAATTACTGCATGTATTAATAATTACATTATTTTTGTTATGCATGTTATTCTGACCATTTACTAAGTTACTTTAAGATTACTCTTGTCACATTATTTTGCTCCATGTAAGTTTAATTAAATAATGTTAGTTTGGCAATTTTCCGCGGGGCAGAAGCAATGTTTTTGACTCCCGCAGTTTTAGTAGTCAGTAACTCGCACGGGACAGGAGAGATAACAACTTGGGAGATAAGTCTGTTAATATTTGTTTTGCCATACATATTATATTATAAGAGAGACAATACTTTAATTGCTTTATAAGTGATCTTGTCCATCTGTGCTATATATATAATATCTTGTACTTATATTATTGTTAATATATATAATATAATTTATATGTATATTTCTTAGTCCTAAGGGATAAATACTTTATTTTTGCTTGTGCCAATCATGTGGTTACACTGGTGACCCGCTCTATATTACAGCAATTCTATGACCCTAGACAACAAGTTCTTAATGCTGTACAGGGTTACGAGCCGTAACGAACGATCTGGTAACTCCTGCGTGCTCTGGTTTGTGTTCGTGGGTTATTTCTTTGTTAATGGCCTGTTTGTAGGTGTCGTGGTTCCTGTGACGTTTGTGTGTCCGGTTGTAGGATTGTGCGTGTGCGCTTGTTTGTCATGTCTATTGTCGTGCCCTGCATGCGCTTTGGCGTGTCCGCCAAGGTTTCTATGCTCTTTGTATACTTTTTGCCTTATGTTTTGCTTCCAGTATGTTATGGTGTGGTCTAGTTTCTTTCTTGTTTTTAATCTTTATTATTGTGGTTTATCGTTTTGTGTTTGTGCCCCGCTCCGTCTAGTGTTTGTGGTGTTGGTCAGGCTTGTAGTTGTGTCGTTTTGTTTGGTGATTCCCCTATGCTTATATTCCGCTGTGTTTATACTTTTTGTTGTGTTTTGTGTATGCGCTTTTGTGTGTTTTGTGATCTGGTCCCTTCCGGCTGGTACTTCATCTTGATTTGCTTCCTTGGTCCGTGTACATACTGTGTGCTTTGTACTTTGTGCATGTGTTTCTATGTTAGCATTGTTTATGCTTTTATTGTAACTTTCTGCTACTGTGCTCCCGCTTGCATGTACAAAATAAAACTTGCTTCATGACATATCACTATGACAAGTGCAAGTCTCACGATGTCTGTTAACTAATGATGCACTTAGGTTCATCGGAGTCAACTACACCAGCTGACCTCCCAGCCCTGTCCAGCTCGAGACCACATGCTTCCTCTGATAAAGTAACACTTACACGTGGACTCTCACGAAGGATTATACACAGCTGTCTACAATATGCACACTCACGTAATTTGAATTTAAATCCTTCTTCAGCTGACAATCCAATTAAACCTGCAATCACCAGTGAATCGGCTCTGGCGGATTAAAGATGCAAAATTTACTTTAAATACGAAGGACCAAGGTAAAAGAGGCTGCCTACGAGCTCCTGTAAGGCAAGGCACTCTGAAGTTTCCTGGAGCTTCCGTGGCAGTTGACGCGTGGGTGAGGCGCTGTTGTTTACTGAGCATACCTAGTGAACCTGCGTCTACCGTGCCTAGCCTGAACAAGGTGCTGTGTAAATATCCTGGGAAGGTGCAAGAGTGGGCGGGAAGTGCCTAGAGTAGACCATCTCAACAGCGTCATGGTTTGT
>WNGS01167087.1:100484-112156 GCA_020271785.1 Procambarus virginalis | reverse complement strand
GTGCATGACGGCGTGTTACATGAGGTGGGTAACAGTATGTGGTGGAGCCCTAGGCAGCTACCCTTCACTGCGCCTCGTGGCCCGTTGTCATGGCAACTAGGCTCACTAACCTACCTTCTGTTGTACTTGATGATCCAAGTGTATCCAAGCAATGGGACCTGAGCCCGTCGGCAAGGAATTAGTTGATGCTCGAAGTGGGTTGCAGTCAGACGATTAAAATGGAATTCGATGTTTATTTGGATAGCAACAATGAGTGGCATGCGAACAATCACGGAGAGCGAGAAGAATTCTATAAACGTGCAGACTCAGCTGATTGGGAGATCATTGGCAATGATGACAGGAACACAGGAACCCGTGTGAATAATGTGGTGGTGGGCGGTTGTGGGCGGTTGTGGGCCCACCCAGCAAGGGGAACGCCCACACAAGCTCTTATTGTTTCCGTGTTGATTATGTGCGCCTGGCATTCCCAGCTGGAACAACCACCAACAATAAACTGACATGGTTCGAACAACTTTCTAATAAATTCTCCAAAACATCCTCGATGTAGTCCGACTTAGACCAGCATCCCCTTACATCTTTGTGTCACGTAAGCAAGAAGATATCATCACTCAACTGATTGACGGTAAGGTTGATAATATTGCTTTCACCAGAGAAGACATCATCAATCGCCCCCAAAAATTTAAGGAATATCTTGTTACCAGTTATCCTAAAGATTTTCCTCTTGATAGAGCTTGTAAACTTGAAGGGGTCTCCAAGGCAAGACGGATATAAGGATGGTCAACCCACTCAATAGGATCATCATTTGTTTGGAAAGTAGTGACCCTCCCCCTGAACATTACACCTTCTTTGGACATTTCATCCCATCAAGTCCTATCAGACCTTGGGTATCCCCCCCCCCTGTTGTTTGTTTTAAGTGCCACGGCACTCATCATGTCTCTAAGTACTGTCAACATGACGCTGTGTGTGGGCTCTGTGCTCAACACCAGGATACAAGGCAGTGTCCTCACAGGGACACCCCTATCCATGAGAACGGGGAGGTAGACTCTCCTCCGGTCCGGATGTGTTCCAGGTGTTTGTGTGAAGGTGTAAATGTTTGGCATCGTGACTGCCTCCGACGCCCCGGCCTCTCTAACATGAACAGGAAGCCAGAGGCGTCTGGTCCAGCTGCAGGAGGCACCCAGCAAAAAGCTCCTGATGTCACCTCTAGTAAGCAGTTTCCAACCATCGACGGACTAAAGCAAACAAGCAAAGATACAAAAGAAATTGACTGGTTAAAAAAGAAAATTACTGAATTGGAAATTAAAATAAAAACATTAGACGAATCTGACCGGTAATAGTGGTGAAGTGAATCATGCTAGCAATAGTGATCAAGTAAATTCTCCCAATACCAGTAGTGATGCGAGTGATAATTTTGCAGCTGTTGAGGCTACGCCACCTATCTCTACGGAACGTGAGTGTCAAATCTCCATGGGGAATGGTGTTAGAGTAGTCATTGATCCCTCACTGACACCCCCACTAGATAATGAAGAAAGCCTTGAGTTGGTTACAGGTAGAGATTTTAAGAAAGCACTAACTCCTACTCTGGTAAAACGCATCCTAAGCAAAAGTGATATTACTCAGGACACACGCGACAGAGTTGGTTATGTTATCAAAGTGATTAACGAGCTTAAATATTACCTTAATTCCCTTGATACCTAACCATGGCTCATCAAACAAAAAAAATTAAGTTTCTTTCTTGGAACATTCGAAGTGTTTATCATCAGAAAATGATGTAATCTTGTAACGCTAAAATGAAAGACATGGATGTGATTTGTTTACAGGAACCATATACGTCCACAACTATCAAGATGATCCCACCCAGGGTACCTGGGTATATAGCATACAACAACAGTATTGGAACTGGTCTACTCACGTATGTTAAGAGTGGATTAATCTGTAAACTAATTAAAAATCACAGGAGTGATAGTATACATTACCAAAAATTCAAATTACAAACTGCAAATAGCCATTTCCTACTGTATAACATATATGGACGATGTAGTGTACTTAAAGCAGACCTGCTACCGAAACCTACAGGTAACACAGCTATGTTATGTATGGGTGACTTTAATGCTCGTCACACTGCTCTTGGTGATGTTCAGTGTAACACTAATGGAAGGGTCTTCTTGAAATACTTTACTGATCATAATATTACCGTGTATGATACTGATAAACAGACCCATTTATTGGGAGGTAGGCTGGATTATGTGATTGACTACAGCTTAGCAGATAGTAATGTCAACGTTAAGCTCATCCCAGAACTAGTAAGTGATCATTTTGCAATATATTGTGAATACAATGTAGCGGGTATTAGGTCCAATCCTAATCCTTGGGTTAAAATTAACATTCCAGACAATCTTAAACCGCACTTCAAGGCTTATGTACTCAAGTGGTACACTGGGTATACACCTGTATCAGTGGACCACTTTTACAATGATCTGATCTTGTCAGTCGTATTACCAGTTATTATGAAACCTGGGTTAAATCAAGGAAAAAAGAACTCGTTCTTCCTCATGGACAGAGGATCCTATTATTATTGCAGAGCTAAAGTGCTTCAACTTGCTGAATGTTACAAACGAGACAAAACAGCTGACAATTTACTTACATTCCTCAATGCCAACAGAGACTTTCGCGAGCTTAAGGATCGAGTTAAGGACACACATTGGGAACAATTCCTACAAGGTATCAATAGAACTACAACATTATCAGAAATGTGGAACAAAATTCAAAACATTACCAAACCTTCAACCCCAGTTCAGCTTCATCATACTCCTGCAGAATATGCTGACATGCTCTAAGCTCAATGGTCTAGTGTCTCACAAATTTCTTCCCTACCCCCAGATATACAGCAGCATTTAAATAATACCAACATTAACAGAAACTTTAATATTGAAATAGCACGTTCCTCACCAGATTTAACGGATCATTTGCTATAACCCCTTTGAATAGACATCAGCATTAGGGAAACCTAAACAAACTGCCCCTGGTGAGGATGGTATAACTTTTAACATCTTCAGCTTACTGAATGATGTCCCTAGCCACCCTTTGCTTGACCTCTATCAAATGGGCCTCTCACAAGGTATCTTGCCAAAGAATTGGACACAAAGTCTCATAATACCAATTCCTAAACCTAACTGTCAAAGATTAAGACCCATTTCCCTTAAATCTTGCATGTGTAAAGTCTTGGAAAGAATTGTTCTCAATCGTTTAATGTTTCAGGTCAAAGAAAAACTGGCTCCTAACCTATATGGGTTTATGCCCAAGTGTAGCACACAAACATGCTTTGCTGAATATTTTGTAAACTCCCAGGATGGGACACAGGCAGCCTTTATTGACCTAAAGTCAGCTTTCGATGTAGCGAATGGCGAAATAATATTAGAGCAACTTGCTAAATTTGGAATCAAAGGTAATCTTCTGAGTTGGATAAAGAGCTACCTATCCAACAGGCGTGCTAGTGTCCTATTTAAAGGAGTTAAAAGTACAAGAACAGATGCATTCGAACTAGGCACACCTCAAGGTGGTGTCCTAAGCCCTATGCTCTTAATATACTTATGCACAAACTTATCCATGACATACCTGTACAACCTACTGAAACAGTTATATGTTATGCTGATGATATTTGTATTATGGCACACAGTAAACCAAGGCTACCAGTGTTACTTGATGCATTCTCCAAGAAAGTAGTAGAATGTGGCCTCATAATCTCTGTTGATAAAACAAGGGTTCTTATTCTCCATTCTCTTCATGTTAATACTATACTATTAATGGAGTGCCCGTGGAGACGTGCGAGTCTTATAAATATCTTGGAGTCGAGGTTAATGATACAAATCTCATCAGCAACCTGCGCAAAAAAACTTGTTGAGCGTCTTAAACCTCTCAAAACTCTTGTTGGCAAAGGATTTGGCATTAACATAAAATATGCTCGTAGTTTTTATGTTGCCTTTATACGATCTGTTGTTGACTATTATGCCTTGGATCTTTTTAATTTTTCTCCTAAACAATTACAAGGCCTAGATGTAGTACAGAATGATGCCATGCGCATCATCCTGGGTTGTCCTAGAACTGTCAGAATTGTTAACATGAGAAAGGAACTAAAATTACCTTCCATTTACGAAAGAATAGTTCTACTTAGTACAATGTTTTGCGCCAAAACTTTGAAAAATAATGGTCCCCCAGCTCTATTCAAATTAAATTGAGATCCATTCTAAACAATTCTGACTGTTCCCTCAATCTGCCGCAAAAAGTCCTTACAGTGTGTGGCTCAGTTGTTGTGCCTATAATCTTCTGAAACTGAATGTGTCTCTTAATATTGATAAAACTGTTCACTATATTCCCCCTTGGAAAGATGTACAGGTCTCTTTGCATTATACCCCCCATCAGTGTAAACAAATGTATAACACTGAAACTATGAGATGTATAACATTAGAAGCTATTGACAGTCATCTTCAAAATCTCAAACCAACTGAATCCTACGCCTTTACTGATGGCTCCGTGCAGTTAGGCACTGGTAGAACAGGTTGTGCATGCATGAACAGTGTGCATGTGCAGTGTATAAAGGGAATGAAATGATCATGTCTAGTACACAGAGATTGAACAACTGGGCAAGCACGACACAGACTGAGCTATTGGGTATTTATCTAGCCACTGAATACCTTAAGCTCAATGGTGGTGGAGTGATATTCTGTGACTCTAAAAGTGCTCTGCAGTCCTTAAATAACCCATCACAATGTATGTCGGAAGTAGCTTGTAATATTAAATGGAATGTAATTTTTGCCAATGATAATAACTATTGTATAAAATTTGTGTGGATCCCATCCCATGTTGGAGTTGGAAAACATGACTTTGTAGATCGATTGGCCAATGAGGCTTGCAGGAAAGAAAACACTGATTATGACTTTGGACTATCTAATGCAATTATTAGAAACATACAAATTAAAGAAATTAATTCAGATTTAGAAGAACTAAGAAATGCCCAGAGACCTGAAAGCTGCAGTATTAAAAGCTATGACAAGTTTTGTAATAATAGGTATTTGTATGGTCAGCACAGTAACCGGACCAGGCAATGTGATGTAGTCATTGCGCGAATTCGCCTTGGCTATAGACACATCTGGCAGGTTAGTGAAGCTGAGCCACTACCAGAATATTCAGATTGTAAACTCTGTGATAAACCTCTAATGCATTCACTAGAACACTATATTGTTGAATGTGAAACCGTAAAAGATTTTAGACCTCCTGGCTTATTGTATCACCAACTGTGTAACTATTTCGTTGACTCTGGTGTTCTGGACGACATCCTAACAATTTATCCGAAATTTGCTTGTCCATTTTAAAGAATGAAGAACAATTTTATTTAAATTACTTCCAAGCTGCATCACTTATGAACCCATCCCTGCCCTTGTGTGGCAGTACACAATAGAAAGTTGTTTTCACATATTCATACTTTAAAACATTGATTGTAACCATGATATATTTATGTGCCAGTTTAGACCTATTGTCTTGTGTATGACCCTCTGTCCTGCGTGACAGTGAATACCAGCATTATCTTCACTTTAATAGTACTTAATTGAGATCCTCAGATTAGGCAAAATTGTAATTAATTTTGTCAATAAAGATGTTAATAATAATAACGGAACTCACCCCTCTGTGTTCCCAGCATCGAATGAGCTCCTTGGGCTTCCAGATGTTTTGGTGGATTCCGTGATGTCAGGACCCGACATCCAATCAAAAAGCAAGGTCTCCCAGCTTGACTACAGGAGGCATCTAACTGGGAGCAGTACCAATCTTCCCGCCAAACGCTAGTTCCACAGCGTCCCGACAGGGGCAACACCGTCTCAGAGGTGAAATGGTGGGTTTTGCGGTTAGGTGGCTCAACGGTGTGTAGGGTAGGCGCCTCTCTCTGATCCTTCCCTACTAACCTACAGCACAAAATACCCCACCTAGCCCTGGGTACCTCACCCCTGGGCATACTCATCTGCACCCTCAATTGCACCACAACCTGATAACCAAGGTCGACACTGACAACGTCTTTGGACTCCACATTACATAACGAATCTGTATAGACTTCAGACTTGACACGTCCTTTGTTCTTTAAGTAATTCGGTTTTGAAGAGAGGGACAACCCCGTTTCCAGTCTTAGACCTTTCAAGGCTAGTTGACACAAGGCTCCCAAGGCAGCTCTCGTATCATTGCTTTGTGCTCCTTAAATTTTTTCACTGTTGGCTTGTGAGTACAGGTGCTGCATGGTGATGGCATCGCGAAGTCATAGTTGGCATCACCATCATCTATGTGTTCAATCCTTCCATATACTTTTTTTCAGCTCAGTGATCTTACCAAAGGCCTCGGCGATGCTATTCGACCCCAGAGAAACACCAAGAAGAAGATTGTCGTCTAAAATTATCAGTAATGTGGATTTCAGGACAAAGGTCTCATATTTGAGCTATGTTATGTTGGCAGGAGGACTAACACTTTGAAAGGGTAAAGATGACTCGTTGCACTGATAATGTCCAGCAGGAGGAAGTTAGGTGAGCTGGTCAGGATACCAACACCCAAGAAACGGATGGTAAGCTTGCTGGACACTAAATAATAGCTCTAATTTTTCACATTATCACGAATATTCGAATGGGTAGAGGGAAAATAAAACGAGAATGGACAGCATGGAGTATACTGCATTTCGTGTGAGTAACAAGCACTCCTCGAGAAGGAAGTAGAGGAGCCAAACAACATACTTGAATTCAAATGAAAGATTAGACCGACGGAGTCAGGAAGGTATCACACCGGATAATGGCTGAAGTAGGGCACAAGAACCAGGGCCAGGCACAAAAATACAAGCGAGAACACACATTCACACACACAGTACGGTATCCCACCAGCTCTCAATTGACTCATCCATGGCGCAATTGAAATGCTTTGAACTCTGAACACAACAATACCAGCATAAACCTCATTGGGACCTACAAACGTTTTGGTTCCAAATGAACGTTAGAGTTCAGTAATGAAGCATTTCATAACTAGTTTTACACCATGTTACACGTTTGTTTCATATGGAAATAATTATTTACATTCTTATCACATGTACAGATATTTTTTTATATATTGAAAATTAATAAGTTATTGTTATTTTCTTTTAGAAAATTAGACATAAGAAATATACAAAAACTTAAACAGAATCTTACAAGTTTTTCATTAATACATATTATAATTAATACATAATATAAAATTTTCCAATGTTCCCAATAATTATATAATTTAATTTTAGATAAAGTGGACTTTGTTACAATTATAAGTTTGATTGGAATTAAATACAACAGAATGGATTATAAAATTCCAATCCTACTTATATTCCAGTTGAATATAAATTGAATTTACAACAAATACCAATTGCAAAAAATAGATTGGAATTAACATACCAGGATAGGCTTTCATGCCAGGCTATAACGAGGACGGAATACATAAAACATGCTGAATACACAGCAATGTAGGGTGCTAACTTGCGAGTACCAAGTGAGCGGGTTTGAATCCCCTTCGTGGCTGCTACTGATCTTCTTATAAATCATCAATTGCAATAAACATGGATTATTCTTTGAAAGGTCAGATACCGCCAAAGGTAACGTCTCCAGACGAATGTTACTGGTGTGTACTTACCTATTTGTGCTTGCAGGGGTTGAGCTTTGGCGCTTTTTTCCCGCCTCTCAACTGTCAATCAGCTGGTGTACAGAGTGTGTGTATTCACCTAGTTGTATTCACGCTTGTGGGGGTTGAGCTCTGCTCTTTCGGCCCGCCTCTCAACTGTCAATCAACTGTTTCTACTACTACTATCCCCCCCCCACACACACACCCCAGGAAGCAGCCCGTGACAGCTGACTAACTCCCAGGTACGTATTTACTGTTAGGTAACAGGGGCATAGGGGGAAAGAAACTATGCCCATCGTTTCTCGCCAGCGACCGGGATCGAACCTGGGACCACAGGATCACGTGCCCAGTGTGCTGTCCGCTCGGCCGGCCGGCTCCCTCTCGGCCGCTGTGTACTCACCTATTTGTGCTTGCAGGATCGAGCATTGGCTCTTGAATCTCGCCTTTTCAGCCATCGGTTGTTTACAGCAATGACGCCTGTCCCATTTCCCTATCAGACCTAATTTTAAAAGTATGAATAGAGTTTGTTACCACAACCTGTTCCCCAAGTACATTCCATTTTTCCACTACTCTCACGCTAAAAGAAAACTTCCTAACATCTCTGTGACTCATCTGAGTTTCCAGTTTCCACCCATGTCCCCTCGTTCTGTTATTATTACGTGTGAACATTTCATCTATTTCCACTTTGTCAATTCCCCTGAGTATTTTATATGTTCCTATCACATCTCCTCTCTCCCTTCTTTTCTCTAGTGTCGTAAGGTTCAGTTCCCTCAGACGTTCTTCCTATCCCATCCCTCGTAACTCTGGGACAAGCCTCGTCGTAAACCTCTGAACCTTCTCCAGTTTCCTTATGTGTTTCTTCAGGTGAGGGCTCCATGATGGCGCGGCATACTCTAAGACTGGTCTCACGTAGGCAGTGTAAAGCGCCCTAAAAGCCTCCTCACTTAAGTTTCTAAATGAGTTCTAATTTTCGCCAGTGTAGAGTACGCTGCTGTCGTTATCCTATTTATATGTGCCTCAGGAGTTAGATTAGGTGTCACATCCACTCCCAGGTCTCTTTCTCGAATCGTTACAGGTAGGCAGTTCCCCTTCATTGTGTACTGTCCCTTTTTTCGTCTATCACCTGATCCCATTTCCATAACTTTACATTTACTGGTGTTGAACTCCAGTAGCCATTTCTCTGACCATCTCTGCAACCTGTTAAAGTCCTCTTGGAGGATCCTACAATCCTCATCTGTCACAACTCTTCTCATTAATTTTGCATCATCCGCAAACATTGACATGTATGATTCCATTCCTGTAAACATATCATTTACGTAAATTAGAAAGAGGATTGGGCCCAGCACCGATCCTTGAAGTACTCCACTCGTTACTGTTCGCCAGTCCGACTTCTCGCCCATTACCATTACCCTCTGGCTCCTTCCTGTTAGGTAGTTTCTCACCCATGCTAGGGCTTTTCCGCTTACTCCTGCCTGCCTCTCAAGTTTGTAAACCAGTCTCATGTGCGGTACTGTATCAAAGGCCTTTTGGCAGTCAAGAAATATGCAGTCTGCCCAGCCTTCTCTGTCCTGCCTTATCCTTGTTACTTTGTCATAGAATTCTGAACGGTTTGTTAAGCATGATTGACCAGACCACACACTAGAAGGTGAAGGGACGACGACGTTTCGGTCCGTCCTGGACCATTCTCAAGTCGATAGATTTAAGCATGATTTCCCTGTCCAGAACCCATGTTGGTGCTTGTTTACAAACCCAATGCTCTCCAGGTGCTCAACATGTCTTAGCCTAATTATTCTTTCAAGTATTTTGCAGGGGATGCTTGTCAGTGATACGGATCTGTAGTTAAGTGCCTCCTCCCTATCACCTTTTTTGAAAATCGGTACGACATTTGCCTCCTTCCAGCAACTGGGCAATACTCCCGACATAAGTGACTCATTAAAGATCATTGCCAGAGGCACGCTGAGAGCCTGCGCTGCCTCTTTTAGTATCCACGGTGATACTTTGTCTGGTCCAACCGCTTTAGCTGCACCCAGTGTTGTCAGCTGTTTCTTTACCTCCTCTCCTGTCACCTCTATATCTGATAGTCTTTCATCTAGGGTAATCGCTTCTAACAATGGGAACTACTCAGGCTCGGTTGTGAACACTCCATGGAAATTTGCATTCAGTACCTCACAGATTTCCTTGTCGCTTTCTGTATATGCCCCTTATGTTTTCCTCAGTCTTGTCACTTGGTCATTTACCAACAACTTCCTTCTTATATGGCTATGTAGTAATTTAGGTTGCTTTTTCGCTTTGATTGCAATATCATTCTCATAATTTCTTTCCGACACTTGTCTTATGTTAATGTAATCGTTCCTAGCTGTTACATCTAATCCTGTTGTCCTCTGTCCTTTGTCTTCTGTACTTCCTCCACTCCCTCCTGCTTCTCACTTTTGCTTCCTGACACTGTCTATTAAACCATGGGTTATTATATTTCCTCCTGCTTTTTTCCTTTACCGTTGGAATAAATCTCTCTTCAGCCTCCTTGCATTTCCATATGACTTGGTTCATCATATCTTGCACTGTTTTTCTTCTAATTTCTTCCTCCCACTGCACTTCTCCCAGGTAGTCCCTTATCCTGTTGTAGTCCCCTCTTCTGTAATCAAGTCTCCTTACTCGGACCTCTTGTCCTTTGGTCACAATTTTAAGCTCCATCATGTAGGCAAAGACTAGGACACAATGGTCACTGGCTCCTAGTGGTATTTCATGTTCTAAATGCTCGATGTCTTCTACATTCTGGGTGAAAACGATGGTCTAATAGGCTGGGCGTATCCCCTCCTCTTTCCCTCGTATCTTCCTTCACATGCTGTGTTAGGAAATTCCTGTCAATAACGTCTACCAGCTTCGCTCCCCAGGTCTCCTCCCCGCCATGGGGATTCCTCGTTTCCCAACCTAACTCTCCGTGATTTAGGTCCCTCATGACCAGCAGCTTCGCCTTCATTCTATGCGCTATTGTTGCTGCCTTCTGCAGTCCATCTATACATGTTTGTTGCTGTCCTCATACTCCTGCCTGGGCCTTCTACTGTTTGGTGGGGAATTGTAGAGTATCAAGATTACAATCTTCTTCCCATCCACTGTCAGAGTTTCATGTATGGAGCTCGTGCTTTCATTGGTACACGGATTTTCCAGCTCATCAAACTTCCATTTCCGCTTTATTAGAGTGCCACTTCTCCTCCCTGTCTCTGTGTCCTTTCTTTCTTATCACCTGGTACCCCTCTGGAAAGATTGCATCCGAGATCAAGCCATTTTTTATTTTGTGTTTAATTACTTAAGTGTAATTACCTAAGTGTAGTTACAGGATTAGAGCTACGCTCGTGGTGTCCCGTCTTCCCAACGCTCTTTGTCGTATAACGCTTTGAAACTACTGACGGTCTTGGCCTCCACCACCTTCTCACCTAACTTGTTCCAACCGTCTACCACTCTGTTTGCGAAAGTGAATTTTCTTATATTTCTTCGGCATCTGTGTTTAGCTAGTTTAAATCTATGACCTCTTGTTCTTAAAGTTCCAGGTCTCAGGAAATCTTCCTTGTCGATTTTATCAATTCCTGTTACTATTTTGTATGTAATGATGATATCACCTATTTTTCTTCTGTCTTCTATCTTTGGCATATTTAATGCCTCTAACCTCTCCTCGTAGCTCTTGCCCTTCAGTTCTGGGAGCCACTGAGTAGCTTGTCTTTGCACCTTTTCCAGTTTGTTGATGTGCTTTGTTGATATGGGCACCACACAACCGCTGCATATTCTAGCTTTGATACCACTCTGGAAAGATTGGATCCGAGATCATGCCATTTATTTATTTTGTGTGTAATTACCTAAGTGTAGTTACAGGATGAGAGCTACGCTCATGGTTCCCGTCTTTCCCAGCACTCTTGTCATATAACGCTTTGGAACTACTGACGGTCTTGGCCTCTACCACCAAGTGTGTGTGTGTGTGTGGTGTGTGTGTGTGTGTGTGTGTGTGTGTGTGT